>VWZZ01004465.1:999975-1052097 GCA_013399095.1 Psophia crepitans | reverse complement strand
CCCCACCTTGTTGCTGGTATTCAGGAGAGTTTTCAAGATTGCTTGTAGCAATGTTTGTGCCATCTTCTGATGATGGCATTTGGTCTTTGCTGCTTGGAACTGCAAGGGTATGTGGGGATTTGCAGCTTAAAAGCAGAAATAACTAGTTTTGGATGTTAACAGCAATCTTTCTTACTATTTTTCTTTACATAAAAATTTTCTAAATGGAGAGTCTGGCACAGACTCTGCTGTTTGTAGCTGAATAGCCAGACTGCTCGTTTCACATCTTTGCACCTGAGCTTCCATTCCTTGTTTTGATCAGGTGATGCTTATAGATCAGAGATGGGGTTTTACAGCTGAGCCTTGGCTGGCAGTTTTGTGAGTTTTGCTTGCATTTAACTAGACATTTTCCCAAGATGCTGTTGAGGAAGGAAGAGATTAAAAAGTTCAGGCACATAAAAGTGATGAGAGAGAAAAAATAACCTTGTTCAAATAAACTGCTTCAGCAATTTCACTGAAATATAGTTGATTTTGTTTTCTGTGGTAACAAATATTGTATGTTGGATAAAGACATGACACCAACCTTTAATGTGCCTTTGTACACTGTATGTGTTCAGTAACTTAATTTCTATCTATCTGAAACTATCCTGTAAAGTAAATGTAGGCACTCAGTATGAACCAAATTGATAAATGAAGTAACATATAAAGTAACACCACCATGGAAAACTTAGATTTTGGCTTTGTGTTGTCTCACAAAGCTAGGCTAGTATGCCTTTGAAATACACTTTCTAATTATTTTGTGGTACTTAAAATACTCTTTGTGGAGATCAGAAGTGGTGTGATCTAGCTGCACCTGCATCTCCTCTGATTTTTTTCAAGTGATGCTCTTGTTATGACTCAAAATCCTTCTGAGGATGAAGTCAGAAGAGTCAGTCATTCTCAGATCAGACCTTGGATCTCAACTTAGTATTTTTGAAATAGGTGCATGTCACTGTTCCAGTTTTATTACCTGTTAGTTATCCTCATACATGCATCAAACACCAGTACTTTTACACCAATGTTTGCAAAATGTTTGTTCATTTTGTATTGTACAAGAACACACAATTCAGAAAAGAACAGTGGTAGCTCCAACATATTTTACCTTTGCTGTGTAAAATGTGGCTCTTGAAAAGAGATCAGAAATAAAGAAAATATGTTGATATCTTCATAAGAATTATGATTATGTGAAATACATTTTCATTCATCTTTACAAATATTAAAAACTTACTTACATTTTAAAAGCTTTTCATGAAACATTTATAGCTGGAGCCAAAGGATGGTAGAAGATAGAATTAAGAGAGAGATTCACTAGAGTTGGGGAAATTCTTTATTAATGGGGGTGGGGGTAGACAGTTACTGAGTCCAAGCTGGCAGGCTAAAACACTTTGCATGTACTTTCCTCTGGAAATTTTCAAGTAGTCTTTCTTTTGTGCTTTTTTTCCCTATTCTGTTGGTGCACTATCTCATGCTATGAAAAATGTGCCAACAGGTTCTGATTTTCTTCCAGATGAAAAATATGTCAAAGATTAACTGTGAATAGCAGAAATTAGAGGCAATCAGGAAAAAGTAACACTCACTCAATCAAACTATGATGTAATGGTGGACAGCAAATTACGTGTGGGCTTTCCAGGAGCTGTGACACCAAAGAAGCCTGTGCATTTTTAAGTTGTGAGAAGTATGGTATGAGCATTAATTTGAAGGGTCTTGTCTCAGTGCCTGTGTCACAGCTTGTTACATTCCATGCTGAACTTAACTAAATTAGCTAATAACATCATGTGTGATTAAGGTGGTATAAACAGACTTTGTGGGAGAAGCGTGCTTGTCCTTTTAAAACCAAATGCAAAAGCAATTTCTGGAAAATAAATACATTACTTAAAGTAGCACGGCATACATGTAGCATATTGGCACTTAGTGGCAGTTCTGTGAATATGGACAGAAACGGTTTAAGAAAACTACCTTGACAGATTGTTTAAAATTACATCAGATTGTAACCCTTATTTGTGTCATGAATAGAAGCAAAACCACTGCAAACTTTGAAATATACAGATGTAGAGGTGTACAAGAAATCCAGCATAGGTGGGAAATTAAGCAAGTCATACATGGTAAGCCCAATAATGCTACAGTATTTTTCATATGCCAATTTATTACAGTGGGTGCATATAAGGACACAGCTATTTTAAAAAATAATTTGATACAAACCTCACTTGGGGCTCACTAGTGCAATACAATCGTGCACTGAAAAGGAAAGCACGTTGTATTCATTTTTGTAGTGGTTTTATGCCAAACTTTGTTTACTGTGGTTTTGGATCAAAAATGTGCAGGTCCCAGCATCTTGGCTTTTCCTTGAGTTTTATGGTAGCCTTGAATATCCAGCAAAGGGAAACTGTCATGATCCATTTTTCCTTCTCCATTATATGATTATCACCAATGAAAAGTGTTTTACAGTTACCTCTTGACTGTTTTCCACAGTAGATCAGGCTGAGTTAAGAGGTGTAATTTATTTCAACTTCTTTAACTATGCTGTGTTTTCATTGCTGACTGTTTGCCAAAAAATATCCCATGGAAATTCTTTTATCTGATGACTGTAAAGTACAGTGAGTTAGCAGTTAGTTATTTCCCTTTCTCTTAAAACAATCTTGTCGATGGTATAACCCTGGCCTGGTGGGAAGTCATCAGGCTCTAGTTTATGATGTAGCATAGGAAACTCTAGCAGGGTGTTGTATAATAGTTTCATATTTTAATAAAAGTATGATTTAAGGAAAAGCACACCCACTTGTATAGGCAAATGCGGGGTACAAATGAAGTAACCTTGTGGTTTAAAATTTCCATCCAACAGTTTTTATCAAGTTGACCAATTTTCTTTTAAGGTTTCAGTTTTGTTTTTTTAAATACTGTTCACGTAATTTTGTGTGAGTAGACTTAATTTCCAGCCCAAAGCAGCAGTTGAAACAGCCATTCCATGATGTGCAGAGCTTCCTAGGTTCCTTTCTCTGAAGTAGTAGACATCGCTCCCCATCAGTGGGTGCTGTTGCTAGCCAAACATTGTTGTAACTGGCCTGGGAAAACGTGAATGGATTCTACTGTATTAATCAGATGCTTCAAATACCCTGTGTGGGAAGAGGAGTGAATACAGCACTTTGCTTGGTTTTGGGTTTTTGTTTTATTTTTTTTTTTCTGAATAGTTATGTTTGTGACCCTCAGCATCTGTTTTGGGAAAGAGCAAGTCTGACTTTTACTCCTGTCAAACCCATGCAAGGTAATAGAAGATCTGCTTTTTCACTGCATAGACAGCATGTAAATCACACAGCTGTGGCACAGAAATCAATCAATTAAGATAACTATTGCTAATTATTCATCCTCTGGGAGCAGAACGGCTTAAGATTTGGACTACAGTATACAGAGTAACAGAATATAGAGCTTTTCACCTCCTACATTACCAAACCTGTTGAATCGAAGCAATACCCAAAAGTCATTACCATCTGATGGCTGTGGGCCGGTGTGAAATGAGATATTGAGCTTTATCCAGATTCTAGTGGAGAAATTCCTGTCCAAATCACATAACTATGGCTATAGTTGGCAGGGACCAGAGTACTTATTGGCAGCCACAGCAGAGAGCTTGAGGACTGAATGTACACTAAGAGATGGGCTTGCTAGATCAATTATTTTTTTTTTTTGCACCTACATGAGTCAATGCAGGACTTGGAGGTTATTTTTCTTTTGTGTGTGAGACACCACTGTCTACAGACCTATTAAACCAACATTAAACAGCATTGTTTTAAACCAAGATATAGTTAATGCTGATGGTTACTTGATTGTGGTTGTAGAGTGGAGATCTGTGATCACTTCTCATGTAAAAAAAAAAGCAAACCAATCTGAAAAACCATGAAAGTGTGTATCACGTGAGAAAGTTAATATTTAGATGTGAAATCTTAGTGCTCATAGATTACCATAAAGTCTAGGAGGGATGGGAAGCAAAATGGAAAGGATTATTTGTTGGCATGGAGGTTAGCAGGGGTTTAGACTAGACATTAGTCATTCTGATGGTCATCCAGGATAATGCTTTCATTTTACAGCACTTGATTTTCCTCATTCTCCTGGCTTCACCATCTTTGGAGACATGCCTTTCTGTAAAGACTGCATGGCATATGGCAAAGGAGCTAAGGTGAAGCAAAGCATGTAGAAAGAGACATACTAACACATTTGGAAAGACAAAAAGCAGCAGCCTGTGATTGTGAGTGCACAGTCCCCATTCTCAGGTAGATATTCATAACAGAGGCCATCACATTACAATTTTGAGTGCTCCCAGTCCTATAGAGGAAAGTATTTCTGAGGAACAGTACTCCAAAGAGACACAACAGCCCTGGTCACCACCTGCCTGTCCTTGCAGTAGAAGGTGCTTTGTACATGCTGGTGAACTTTAGTGGAAAAAGAGGGACAAGCTGAGAAAATGAACAAAATTTGATGAAGGTATACCAGTCTGATGGTGACCTTCAGGCTCTCAATTGTTTTGGTCAATTCCCCACTAAGTTTCTCACATGGTTTTGGGTTTTTGTTTTCTGATACTGTTCTTTTTCTGCACTTGTCCCAAGCTGTACTCGGTTCATCAGGAATGGGAGCTGGCCACGAGCAGACTGCAACAGAATAGGCTATGGCAGAGAAGCAGCCGCATTTGAATAGCCTGAAATCCCTTGCTTTCAGGGCAGTTGGACTTAGCTCCTTAGGAGAGCTTTCAAAACCCAAGGGGCTTCTAATGCCTAGGCAGAGCCAGGGCTGCATGACCAGCACATGCTTATTACAGCGCAGCAGCAAATGCAAGAGGAGTACGCTGTTCACCATCCCAAACAAACAGGGCATTTCACGCCTGAAATCAGGAGAACTTTGTTGCCAAACTGGAAAGCTCTTGTGAGTTTCTTCCCACACATTATATTTTGGGGAAGGGACTGCTGAAAATCTTTCTGCTCCAAAGTCAAGCAGACATAGAAGTCAAAAGATCTTGTTGAAACTCAGCTCTGAGTGGGAGAAGGAGAGTTCTTACATGTTCCATGGTCATCTACAGGGTGAGACATGTAAATTTCAGAGGCAAAAGATCTGCCCATCTCTTTAGCTAGCAGACAGGAATTTAAGGCGTGGAAAGTGCAAGAGAATGGAGTGAGAAGAGTTTTTAGGAGCCAGCCTGACTGAAAGTATCTTATTCCTCCCTCTTAATTTTAGTTGATGTATTCAACATAAACTGCAATAGTTTTACATTAGTTTAGACCCGGGGCATTAGCTGAAAGTAAAATCCTAGGCTGCATCCCAACTTCAAGCTCTTGGGCAGTGTAAATTTAAATGCCAGCCTATTTGTCCTAAGTAATTTTTCTAAATACAAAACCACATCTCTAAATAACCACCTGTGATGCTTCGATGGAACTTCAGATTTCTAATTCTAATTCAGCAGCTCCCACCAGTCTTATTTTACCTAAGACTACAACCAGGTCTAGGAATGTAAGCTGTTGCTGTTTATGGCAAGTTCTGCAGAAGCTGTTCATGATCACATCCCTGGTGAGTGATAGGCACAGATTGCATCAGAGTATTGACTACTTACTTACACATTTACTGAAAAAATGGATGACCTACAATTGTATCTATTATGAGGAAGGTATTTAGTTTTTTAAATTTAACAACTTCACTTTGAAACGTGTAAGTAAACCTTTCCTTTTTTGTGCTAGGTGTAAAATGCTTGCTTTCTTCCTTGCTGAAACTGTAGATAGCTTACAGAAAGAGACATGAAAATGATACATGGAGCAAACCATTTCACTCTGTTGCCTCATGAGCTAGAAGATCACTTTATTGCCTCATGAGCTTGAAGTCTGAAAATTCTTTACAGGAATATTTATTGATAGTTGAATATTCCCCATTCAGTGGTAACAAAGTAATTAAGAAAAAATGCTCATTGAAGGAGAATTTACTTAATCTCTAACCCTGTGACACAGGTAGCAAACATCTGTTGATACCGATTTGTAGTACACATGCTGCATTTTAAAGTTTCATAATTACATTAATATAAAAAAAGCACTGTTTATCATAAGTTCCTGCTGCTTAGGTAGAGCTGTGAGTACAGAGATGTGCAACACATCTTGACTGAGCTAATTCATTAAGTTCTGATTTTGCCAATTGTTAGTAAAATCAGTATGGAACTTCAGCATCCAGGAAGCATGTCAGGAATCCAATTAATATCTTGATGCTGGGCACAAGGGTTAGGTCACAAGCCTATAGGTTTGTGTATGTTTTGCAACTAATTTTCTGGTTTGACTTTCAGAAGAGGTAAGCTGATCAAAACTGTGGTTGGTTTCAGTGGGATAGATAGGGACCGAGCAAAGACCAAGCCATATGAGTTTTGTATTTCATAGGTGTTATGGCCTGATGTGGTGAACTATTGCATTTTGTGTGTATCACCTTAATATTCTCAGTATGCCTTTTATGCAAGGAGTGGAAGGGCTCATTGAAAAAGCTAACACTTCTCTAAATGAGCTGTTCCTGTGTGTTTTCTGAGAGCTAACTAGTTCCATCGTTTGCCCTGGTTTGCTAGGGACAAACTTGCATGTATGTCCCTAGTTACACTGAAGTAAAACCTGTGGGCCAGCTGCTGGTAGTGCCTGTCTGTTTGCAGGGCTTTCCTACCAGGGCTGGCACCAGAGGAAGGGTGTGCAGCTGGGAGGCATGATGTGCACATGTGTGCTTGGGGACATGGCTGGTCCCATGCACCCAGGAGCACAGACTGGACTTCATCAGTCCTCCTAAGGACATGGACTGGTTGAGCAGCCCTGCTCTTCCTCCAGCCTTTTCACTGACCTTTCAACCTGCTCTTGCTTTGGTTGTTGCTTGCCATCCAAGCCCTGAAGCATAGCTACTCGTTCCCATCACCTCTGCCTGTTTGCCTACCCCATCTCTCTGTAGGGAGCTGAAAAGAACACAGTTTTCTGTCAGCACCACAATGTATCAGTCCTGGTGATGGAGGTTGGGGGAAGATTTTAATAAGAGTCAAAGCAGCAGTTTAGGAGCCAATCAAAATAATAATGCCAATTGTTTCTAGAGACTTAACAGTAAATCAAGAATTTCAAGCCTGCTCTTCAACTACTCTGTTGGAGACAGCTGGTTGTAAATGACCCTTTAGTAAGATTTCTTACAGGGAACCAAAAGGAAAGTGAGAAACTGCCAGTTGAAGCTTTTCATGCTGATCTCATTTTTGTCTTTGAGGCTTAAAATATTCACAAGCACTGAAAGCTAATATTTATGAGTTGGGGGAGGGGTCGCTTAAACAACTCCTTGCCCATTGCCAGCATCTCTAGCTGTACTCCACCAGCTCCATGGAGATTCAGTACTCTGATATTTCTAGAGGTAATCGTCTCCATATATTTCAGCATTGTTCATTCTGAAACACATTCTTGCCTTTTACTTTGTTTATAGAATTTTTTAATAGTAATGAACTATTTTCCTTGTTTTCCAAGTAGTGCTTATGCAATTCAGTTAGTGAAAGTGCTGTTGAACTTGAAACATCACTTGTTGTTAAGTCTTTGTTAAAATGTAGGCTCATGTTCTGCTTTGCCTGGAGTACCATAAATCCCACTCATTTTTATGGGGTTCAGTGGATGTAGATGTGTGCCAAGTACAGAGACAAAGAAAGCGCAAAGGTGTTACCAAGGATTTGACCTGCATAATGAAAGAGAAAAGCTGTACTCTGCAGTCTGAAAAGCACAACATACCTCTTTGGCAGCAGCAGAACTTGAGCATCATCACCTTTGATCTAATGCCACTGTGGCCAAACAGGCCTCAAACTGAGTGACTGTTTCAGAGGCTTCTACAGAAGACTGCTCTGTAGTGAACACCCAGCTCAGATTTTGATGGGTAGAAATACTTCAAAGCCTCCATTCCAAGCCTTGCAATCCAGCCTAGAACTATTTCTTTTTTCCACCCCTTATATTTACAGCCAATTTCATAGCCAACATGCCCTTGCGAAGTTCTGGCAAGTTGAGCATGGAGACCAGAAAAGAAGATGGTGAGAGCACAGCACCTGCCCCTCCGCAGAAGAAGCTGTCCTGTCAATGCCACCACCACTGTCCTGAGGACTCAGTCAACAGCACCTGCAGGTTTGTGGGATATACATTTGGTGGTAAAACATTGGCAAATATATTTGTGGTAACTAAGCAGTCACAAGTTGTGTGTTTCAGTTTTTGTTTAAGTTGTAATGTTTAAATGTTGTTTATAGGTTCTGTCTAAAAAAATAGGTAATTCTTACCTAGATATCAACTACATACTTATATTTTTATGTTAAGGTGTTTACATCTAACAGGTTTAGATAATACTTGTATTAATTCATTACGTATGAAATACTCTGAAGTATTAAAGAGAACTGGCCCTAAAATGGAGCCCTGGTGAACCCTGCTAGTCACTGGCTGCCAGCCTGATGGTAACCCCCTTTACCACAACTCTTTGGGCCTGACCCANCAGGTTTAGATAATACTTGTATTAATTCATTACGTATGAAATACTCTGAAGTATTAAAGAGAACTGGCCCTAAAATGGAGCCCTGGGGAACCCCACTAGTCACTGGCTGCCAGCCTGATGGTAACCCCCCTTTACCACAATTCTTTGGGCCTGACCCATCAGCCAGTTGCTCACCTATCCATTATGTGTTTGTCAAACTGTATGCTGGACATACAAAAGGGTACTGTGAGAGACAGTATCGGAAGCTTTACTGAAATCTGAAAAAATGACATCCAGCCAGTTGACTGGCTTCCCTAGGTCAACTAGATGGGTGACTTTGTCATAAGAGGAAACTAGATTTGTTAAACAGGACCTATCCCCTTCTGTCTTCATAATCTCGGCACATTTCAGGCTTGACTGTTCTACTTGAATGACAATTTTTACAATTCAGACATCAAAGTAATTGAAACCAAAATTTGTCCATCAAATATTGATCACCTTTCTGTCCAGGAAAATGTAAACAGTAAAAAGACTACTCCAGAGCTACTCCTATTTCCCATCCTCCGCTGCCTGTCACCTGAGCACTACCACCTTACCACTTGCCCTGGTATAACTGAAAAGTTGCTAAAGGGTTTGGAGCAGTACAAACCAGAAAATTTAAATTGACTTAAAAGAAATACCCAATCTTCATGGCTTGCCAGCAATAATCCTTTTCAGCATGGCAATCATTGCTATGGTTCTCCTTACCTTGGTGTGAGGGCTGCAGTGAGGTACAAAGGACACAACACTCCTTGTTTTCCCTATGCCTGCTTAACTGTTAGTCTGTAATAATTTGCTGCTTAAATTCTCTACTATGTCACTGGAACTAAGGGTGAAAAGTGAAATAGGACATTACAGTAAGAACAGGGTCCTAAGTCTGATGTTGGGAGAGTAGTTATTAGGTCCTTGGTTAGCTGCCTGGGTTGAGACCAGGTTTCAAGGAATTTGACCAAGACCAATCAGGTTAGCAGAGATAATTAGTTTCCCCTGTGTTTTGGGATCATCCTACTTGTCAGGCAGTAACTTTCTCATTTCATCCTAGCCCAACCAAGTGCTGGCACAATTTTAAAGCACTAGGGAGTTTTCACTGAACCTCACTATTAAGTTTCCCCACATTGAAATTCAAGTAGCATTGATCACACTGTGTTTGTTTGAAGACTAAACAACTAAAGTTATGGCATTAATTATCTTCTTCCCTTAGATGGAGCCACTAAAAGCCTTTTACATTTTATATTTTTAAAAAAAAATCAGATCTCTCAGCTGCTCTATCAGTCTGTTAAGCCTTGGGCTGTGCTTGGACCTGCAGGGCTTGGGTCTGCCAACCCTGTATGGACACATCAGCATGTGCTCAGGCACCCAAGGGCCTGGGAAATCCCTGACACCCAGGAAATTCACTGAGCACATCTGTAGCTTGGGCTCTGGAGAGCATCAGGCACTACCCCAGGGCTTTCACCAAAGTAGGGAAGCATTCAGTGTGCTCACAAGCAAGGAGAGCTCTGAAAGTTCAATGGGAAAGCATTTCCAGCTGTGTTTAAATTAAAACTTTTAGAATAAAATAGCTAGTCCTATTGCAATCACAATTAAAAATTTCTCATAAAAAGCAGTCTGCTATCCCACCTGAAGATTTTGGTCCACTACCACAGATATTTATCTATTAAAATGTAGACGCTGCCTGTAGTATCAGTAGTCTGAACATTTATTAAAAAATGAGGACATCTGGTGGCCATTTAAAATTCTCTCTGTAATTGTATTTTTAGAAATTTAAAAGACAATATTTTTTAACCACATCTGTATCAAATCCTCTAACAGCCTGCTGTGCTCCTATACAGAACTTCCTGTTCTTCATACTTCTGCAGCTTAAGTCCAACAGTAATTTAGAGAGCTAAGGATAACACTACAGCTTAAAATGCAGATTGCTTTCTGCATCAACAGAAAAGCAGTAGTTCTAGTTAGTGTGGGTATTAAAAATGGGGCAGATCAAGTTTTAGAAGACCATTACGGGGGTCATCTCATCAAGAGAGGGTTAGTGCCAGTGAGCAGTAAAAGGGGACTAAGCTGGGAGCTGAGAACGATGCTAGGGCTAGCCAGAGTTTCACCCACTAGGACCCCATTTCCCCAGGGGTACCTGAACACAACAGGCAGACAACTCCCTCGATGGCCCTCTCACATGGCTAGTAGAGGTCCAGGTCCAGGTCCAGGTCAGAGGGGAGGCTGGAGACAAGCACTTCTGTATCATTACCTAGGGGGACCTGATGCTCAGACCTGAGCTTAAATAGAACCCCCGGCATGGGGGGTGTGTGAGTCCCAGGTGGGGCCACTCTGGGCAATTATAGCTCATTAGTGTGCTCGGGACCCTAACAATTAAGGTCTTTGCAGAAGGTTTGTGATCCTCTGCTTGTAGAGGGTG
Organism: Psophia crepitans; assembly: GCA_013399095.1. Taxonomy (NCBI): domain Eukaryota; kingdom Metazoa; phylum Chordata; class Aves; order Gruiformes; family Psophiidae; genus Psophia; species Psophia crepitans. Next base: position 1,041,170 of record VWZZ01004465.1, on the reverse strand, counting down.
TGTTAACCTGCAGTGTTTTGAAACTTTAATCTCCTTTCTGAATGGCTGTGCAATTCATAAAAGGCTTTCAGTAAAGAAGCTCAGAACTGCTTTGTAAACAACCAGGATCTCGTTTTACTGTTCCATTTTAAGTTTTGTGTGTACAAAGCATATGCACGGGCAGTTGTCTAATCATAATTAATTGCATGTTTAAAAAAGTAGTGTTAGATTTAATTGGCTTTGGCTGTAATGGGATTGCAGTAAAGGCAGAGGCTGATTAGGTGCCTCGTTGTGCTCTATTTTCCATTCACAAATAAATGCTGACAGTTTTAAAGATCGGGCTGATAGAGTCTAATTTCTTGTGTGTTGCCTACTGGTCTTGATTGTGGTTCTGCTCAACTGTGTCTCGAGGTAGCTTTGGTTATCTAAAGCAATAAAATAATTAAGTTGCTTTTTCAGTGTTACCAGAGGTGGTGATTCACTTGAGTGATGTTATTTTCATTCTTCCATTCTCCAGATGATAGGATTCAATTTTCTTTGTAATTTGGTATGTAGAGGAAGACAACATCAACAGTGGGCCAAAGCACTGATTTCAGGCAACTTTTCTTTTAAGCAACTTTAATTTTTGGGGTAAAGTCAAACACTTTCTGATAAAGAAGCTATGGTGAGATCTTACAAGAAAGCCTTTCAGTTATTTTTTATATGTTTAATTTTTTAATGTAATCCTTTACACACAAAGCAATTAAGTTCCTTTTGACATTCAAAAGAATTCCACAAAGGTCAACAGAAACAAATTCTTGCAAACTCCAGGCTGTCCTTGCCCCCTCTGCCAGGGTTGTGTGTCTCATGTGAGCAGGTGACTTCGCCCCAAGTGCATAAACTGAAACACAAAGTTCCCAGCCCATGCTTTTCAACTGTGCCCCAGAAAGTCCTTGGTCTTAGTTTTGTTCAGGGCTTGCCCATTAGGTTTTTAATACAAACCTTAAGCTAAATAGTAATGCAAGTCCACTCTCTTCTGTATTGAGACCTGTTGCATTACTCTCAGGTAGTTTTTTAGTGTGGGGGAGTACTTTGGTGTTACTATGCAGAAAGTGCTGAAATACCTAAGGCTTCCCTTGCATATTGAACTTACTTATACCCCAAAAAAATTCCAAACCAGCAAATATCAATGTTAAATCTGTCCAAGCAGTAAAGAACCTACATCATACAAATTCAACAGCAGTTTAAGGACGAGTAGAAGAAAAAAATTTGTCTGTGTTTGAATTTTGGAGACAAATGAATAAAAGAAAAAGAGAAGGGGAAAAGAGGAAGATAAGTAGATTTATTTTGACTATTTGCTTCTTGAGAGTTCTCACATCTACTGAGACAGATTTTACACATAAGTGAAAGGTGCTAGAGAGTCCTGGTGAAAATGCAAAGGTACCCATGCTTGGTGCTATTGCCATATCCCAGGTTGTGCTATCAGGTCTATAGCAGATGATCAGAGGGCTGGAGCACCTCTTCTATGAAGACACGCTGGGAGAGTTGGGGTTGTTCAGCCAGGAGATGCAAAGGCTCCGGGGAGACCTTATAGCAGCCTGAAGGGGGGGCCTACAGGAAAGCTAGAGAGGGGCTGTTTATCAGGGATTGTAGTGATAGGACAAGGTGTAACAAGCTGAAGGAGGGTAGATTTAGATTAGATATTAGGAAGAAATTCTTTCCTATGAGGGTGGTGAGGCACTGGAACAGGTTGCCCAGAGAAGCTGTGGAGGCCCCATCCCTGGCAGTGTTCAAGGCCAGGTTGGATGGGGCTTTGGGCAACCTGGTCTAGTGGAAGGTGTCCCTGCCCATGGCAGGAGGGTTGGAACTAGATGGTCTTTGAGGTCGCTTCCAACCCAAACCATTCTATGACAGACCTTTCAAACCTCATATACTCAGCATGAAGCCTGGACAGTTTCTAGGGTTCTCTGTCACAGTTCGGCATCATGATTTGTTTTCTGCATTGTGACCCCCACATGTCAAGAACTGTTTGATTTGAATCGTGATTTAGTGGAACCATGCAAAACACATTTGGGGGACTGGATCATGTCTCAGTCCTGGGAGGAGAGTCGGGGCAAGTAGCATGGAGATAATATTTATTGATAGACCTAGATATGAAAAGATGCTCTGCAAGGATGCACTGGGTATCTTCCTTTCTCTCTGTGTGTAGGGTCATTGCTGAGTACTCAGAGAGCCAAAAGGTACCATACACAGCAGAGCATACATGGTAGGACCAGCATCACCATCTCAGAGACTAGCATAGCTGGTGACCAGCTATGAAATCCAGCTGGCGACCGGTTGTGAGTGGTGTTCCCCAGGGGTCGGTGCTGGGGCCCATCCTCTTCAACATCTTTGTTGATGATTTGGATGAGGGAATTGAGTGCACCCTCAGTAAGTTTGCAGACGACACCAAGTTGGGGGGAAGTGTCGATCTGCCGGAGGGTAGGATGGCTCTGCAGAGGAACCTGGACAGGTTGGATCGCTGGGCAGAGGCCAACGGGATGAGGTTCAATGTGGCAAAGTGCCGGGTCCTGCACTTTGGCCACAACAACCCCAGGCAGCGCTACAGGCTGGGAGCGGGGTGGCTGGAAAGCTGTGTAGAGGAAAAGGACCTGGGAGTGTTGATTGATGCTCGCCTGGACGTGAGCCGGCAGTGTGCCCAGGTGGCCAAGAAGGCCAACGGCATCCTGGCCTGTATCAGGAATAGTGTAGCCAGCAGGAGCAGGGAGGTGATTGTCCCCCTGTACTCAGCCCTGGTGAGGCCGCACCTTGAGTACTGTGTCCAGTTTTGGGCCCCTCAACACAAGAAAGACATCGAGGCCCTGGAGCGTGTTCAGAGAAGGGCAACGAAGCTGGTGAAGGGTCTGGAGCACAGGTCTTATGAGGAGCGGCTGAAGGAACTGGGACTGTTTAGTCTGGAGAAGAGGAGGCTCAGGGCAGACCTTATTGCCCTCTACAACTACCTGAAAGGAAGTTGTGGCGAGCTGGGGGTCGGCCTGTTCTCGCAGATAACTAGCGACAGGACAAGGGGGAACGGCTGCAAGTTGCGCCAGGGAAGGTTTAGGTTGGAGATGAGGAGAAATTTCTTCTCGGAAAGGGTGGTTGGGCATTGGAACGGGTTGCCCAGGGAGGTGGTGGAGTCACCATCCCTGCGGGTGTTTAAGGAAAAGTTGGATGTGGTACTTAGGGACGTGGTTTAGTGGTTAATAGGTGGTGGGGGGATGGTTGGACTAGATGATCCTTGAGGTCACTTCCAACCTTAATGATTCTATTCTATAGCCAGAAACTTTGGCCTGCTGTGAGCCAGCATCTTGGCTTTGTTACACCTGTAGGTCTGTCCTTGCCTTCAGAGTAGATGTGCAAACATCTCAAGGTGCATCTGGCTCAACAACTCTGTAATTCTTCTCACTTGGTTTCATGTTACTTCCCTGATCTGCAGCTGCTAACTATATTATTCTTTTCTGGAAAATTAGCCTGTGTTGAACATATTTACAGTGACTCTTTGTTTTATGGATGGTGTTCAAAACAGTGTTTTACTAAATGTGGCCTTCATCATCTTCCTTAAGTGAAGGATGTGACAAAATATGTGAATTAGATGCAAACTGGGTGTGAGCCAATTTCCGAATTAGATTATTTCAGCCGATTTTTACAGAAGAATATGAACTTCCCAGTTTCTGTACATAATATAATCTAACGTTTTTCGATAATTTTTGAAAAACAGTGCAGAAACTTGTCATGTTGCTGTGGATGGAAATGAAAGGTGCTGCAGTTCTTTCTGATATCAAACCCAGTAGAAAGAGGAGAAATGAACAAAAATAGTAATATTCATATAGACTCAACTGCAAATAAAGATAAGGAATCTTTTCATCAAGTTCTTTAACCTTTCTGTTCGTGATAGGCACTGAACGAGGGAAAGACATTGCTCTTTGAAGTTATATATTGCCATCCCTGGCTGCATCACACACACACACAGAGCAGGAAAGGAACTCTTCAGCAGTCAAGTTTTGGTAGCTGAGGTATTGCATCTTCTGTGAGAAATGGCTGTTGGCCAATGAGGACATCTGCGTGAGCAGCTGCAAAGCTGTTGGCCTCTGTTCCTCTCTTCTGACATTTAGTAAAGGTCTCGGTTAAGATCACCTCTTTCTTTCTGGTAATCTGTAATTATAGCAGCACCTTCTACATCAGTGTCTGTCAGTGTTTCTGCTATTAACTCCCTCTATTTTCCTGGTATTTGACTTGGCTGTAAAAATTCACTCTTGGCAAATATGTGACATACCAAATCTGTGCTTATTAATGATCACATCCAAAATGTATTTAATCGCTCTCCTGCACCATACGCATAAGCATAAGACAATGCTTTAGTGCAGGAGGTTAGTGGATGTGTACCTGGATGTTTTCACTAACATCAGATCGAATTTTGTCTTTACACGCCATTCACAGAATCAAATTACACAGAATTCAAATTACAGAGTTTAAGAAAATGATAATTCTATACCACACATTTTTGCTAGGCAGTAGAGAATGTGTTTTTCGTATTACTTTGCATCTATCAGTGATGTACAGATGTTTCTATTTGTGCAGTTACCAAAATAAACATACAACTGGAGACGATGCAGACTTACCTGGCTTGTTTCTGACCTAATAGTAAGAACAGTTTCATAGGCAAGCGTGAGGTAGGGTGATCGATAAAACAGCAGGGGTATGCCCTGCCCTTTACTTGCAGCCTGTGGTCCTTCTGACATCCTGTGAACCAGAAGAGGCTGGGGGCTGGGGTAGGGGGAGCAGGTAAGAGATGCTTCTTCCTTTTCAAAAAAGTGACTTCTACCTCTCACCCAAACACCTGAAAAAAATAGTAAGATAATGAATTCTCATATTGCTCTCACATTAAAACTTGTTGTTTTCTTTTTTTCATCGAGGAAGAAACAGCATTTATTCTGCTCAGCATTGGTATTTTTAATTGTCTCACACTTTCCCTTCATTACCCTGTCATTGTCTGTAAAAAAAATGATTTATCCTTATTATTGTAACTTTGTAACTTCTCCATTTTGCTCTATTCAATCTAATTTTGTTTGTGTTTTTAAATTTGGAGTAAAATTTTCAGAGGGACTAAAGTGCTTGAGGAGCCTAAATTTAATTTTCAGAAATGAGCTAAGAATCAGAGTCCCATGGCAAGTCAGAAAACAATGAGCTAAAACTGCTGACTTTTCCTGATTCTTTTTTCCCTTCTGTAAACAATCTGACTTTTCCTTCCCCTGCTTTCCTTTGCTGAACTGTGCGTTTTGTGTTTTGCTGAGGACTGTTAGCTGTGGAGTTCATTTTTGTGTTTCACTTGATTGCAATTTATTGTTTTGTTGCTCTGTCCCCTGGGTTAAACTTAGTCATTACTTCGAATCAAAGGCACCATGCAAACAAATAAAATCTAATCTAATATAATATTGTACTATAATGGATTCCTAACAGTCTCTCTTCTTGGCAGTGCTATTGCTCCTATCTTTTAAGCTTAAGCAATGAAATCAAGGTGGTTGTTGCCCAGAAGGGTTGCTGTCTCCTTTGCCTTGCTCATATGCACAATGTCAGAGAAGGGTAGAAGTCATCGCTCGCTTCTCCAAGAAAGTAATTTGTAATGTGCAACTGGTTACTTTTCAAATCCAGAAGTCAATAACCCGTGATAGATTATTATTTGAAGTAATAAGCTTACTGTGGCTAGACCCTGCAACACTAATATAAAAATATGCCACAGCAAATGTTTGACATGATCCTATCCAGCATCTCTCTGTTGTGTAGCTAATACTTATAAATTGTGTTTATCTCTTCTGTGTGTAACTGTGCCTCTTGTTTCCTACATCTCCATTGCCTTTGCCGTTGTTGCTCTGTTAGACTCCCCTTTTACTCAAATAAGGAGCAAATCACCTGAAATTCTGCTGTGTTTAAATTTTCTAATCCTTTTTTCTTTTTATTTCCTTGTTTTAACTGAGTTTGTTTCTTCTCATTGCACATAATAATCAGTGTTATTTTCCTGAGGAAATAGCAGAATATTTTTATGATGTGACTTAAATGTCTTCTATTAAAGAGTTTTTCCTTTGTTTTTGGATCCTCTTCCTGCAAATCAATCAATTTGTGTTTCTTACATGCATTACGTATCTCCCTCAAAGTGCTGAGAAATTAATGTACAGCAGTGTCAGTAAAACGCAACCAGCCTTTTCGTGCCCTCCTCCTCTTTCCATAGAATTCAGGCATTTGACCTTCATTGGGGAAGGACATTTATCACCAGCACCATCTAACCATCTGTTAGTATACTTGTCCTCCCTGGTGCACGTTCTTGTAAATGGAAGGGTTATGGATCACTTTAGGCTTATAACCCAAGTAAACAGTTATGAAGGGTGTTGATGATAACTCAAGGACTCATACACAAGTGTTTCAGTTTGTAATATGGTTAAAACAGGATTCACAAATCACTCAATAATATTTTATGTTGAGTATCTCAAAAAATGTTTCTTTGCATGGTGCAAATATCCATGCCTTGTTCCCAGGCACAAGGCAGACCTGCTGTAGTGTTGATGTCTGCAGTTATATAGGTCTCCAAAGGCTTAACGCACTAATGACCGTAGGCAGGGAATTGAGATGTTTGTTAGTGGGTTTATAGCTGTGAAATGCTGGAAAGGTAAGTGTGCCAGCTTCACAGCAGAGCCTCCTTTGTGTGTGGAAGTGCTGGGCTGCAGTGCTGTCGGCTGTTACACTGCTTTGCAAGAGATTGCTTCAGGTCTTCCCACCTGCCCTTAGTGCGTCGATTTGTTAATGGCAGATTTGCCTTGCAAGGAACAAAGTTTAAGACTATATTCAGCAGCACATTTTTCACTTAAATTCCTTTTCCTGATTCATCCTTTCCAATCCTCAGCACTGATGGCTACTGCTTTACCATAATAGAAGAAGATGAGTCCGGCGGACATTTAGTCACCAAGGGATGTCTTGGGTTAGAGGGCTCGGACTTCCAGTGTCGGGTAAGAAAGCATTTGCTGCCTGAGCTTTTTGATAGCGTTCAACTGATGTGCAGTCAACAGTCCTTGTTTTTCACTTATGTTCATTTGGCAGATAGTTGTTCCACACTGATTGCTGAGAGGAGTGCATTTGTATCCCCAAATGGTGATATTATAGCTGCTTCTCACAATAACTTAAGTTTTTCGTTTTGGCACAGGTGTTACTAGTAACACCCCTGCTCCGAGGAAGTTTGAATTCAGAGAAATGCAATCTAATTCTTTAAGTCTTCATGGTAGCTAAGTTAGGATGTTACTTGATGGCTCGCAGTGACCTTTATGTCTTACGTGCAGTTGTACTTTGGTTTTGGATTTCTGATGCCAGAAATTCCCTTCACGTTCAATGCTCACCTGCACCTGGAGAGCAGGAATGGAAGGGGTATGGGCAGTGGAGCAAGGTGGCTCTGAAGTGTTTGCTTTTCCTAAAGTTAAACTTAAATGATTTTACCTGAGTACACTAACAGTCTCACCATCAAGGTCTGTGGAACATATTTTACCCAGCTTCCCATCAGAGCAGAAACAGCAGCTAAATTAGTCCACACAGCAATTCTTGTGTGATTCTGGCTAAGCTGTTTTGAATACTCATGTTAACTTATTTTTGTAATCTAAATCTAGCTGATGGACGTATGTGACTTTCACAGTTCTGTCTTGCACCACTATAGTCAATCAGTCCCTTCTGCAGAACTAGGGCACCAATAGAAATACATTAGGGGCGAATTCACCCCTTAATTATCTAGACAAAATGTTGCTGGATACGCTCAGTGGCAGAAATCCTCACTCCACACATCCCAGAAATCTGTAACAGACTGCAGTCCAGCTAAAAAGCACATCTTTCTCTCAAGTGCCAGAATGACTTTGTGTATTTACAACACAGATAATTGCTTTGCTTTCTATCAAATTGTTTCCTGCAGGACACTCCTATTCCACACCAAAGAAGATCGATTGAATGTTGCACAGGCCAAGATTACTGTAACAAACACCTTCACCCTACACTCCCACCACTGAAAAATCGAGGTAAGGGGAAGGCAAACGCGGTATGAAACTGGCATTTTCCTGCTGCTGCTGCTGCTCTTTGTGCCTTAGGAAGAAACAAAGTGAAAACCAAAGGCTTCGCCTTTCAACTGCATGTGATTAGAGAGATAAACTGCATCAAACAGTGTCACTGAATTCCTTTGGTTCACAGGGAGAACGGTGCCTTGACCCATGGTTGCTGATGTTGCGTACATGCAGTGAGTGCCAGATGCATTAGAGTCATGCGATATTGTCCTAGCACAGACCTGCTGGCTATCAGCAATCATCCCAAAGACTTAGGTTAGTCATGGCAGAGGACGCCTCTTACTATGTATGTTTTTAGCCTGATGATAAACTGAATCCTCCTTCTAGTCCCTGCAATATCCATTACTGTTGTTCATAACTCCACGCACATCTGGGACCAGATCTCCAGTGGTTAATCAGTCAGTTGAAGTTGACTGGAGTCCGTTAAGCTTTTCTTATTTAAAGGACTTGATAATCCAGCACTAGGACAATAACTAGTCACTAAAGTGGATTTTCTACTTGAGAAATGTAGCTGAAAATAGAATGTAGAGTCAGAACTCATGCACTGATTTATTTTTTTAATTCGTTATTTGAGAACAAATGGACCTGTGTTAACTTAGTAGATTCTGGGGCAAGGTTTTAGCTTGTTTGTTTGTTTAAACATAATTTTCTGAAAGCTGGTAGAACCATTTTGGCTGGAATGTTGCAGAATACATTTTATAAAAATGTATCCCTAAGAAGTGTAACTTCATCCATGATGAACTCTTGGGACTGGCAGCAATGGACAAGATTGGTCAGCGTGGAGTTTAGTCTGCAAGAGTCAGTTCAAGGTTGCAGGAGAATTTGTAATTGTGGTGTTCTGAGCTGAAAATTCCAGTCAGTGTGCAGATGCACTCTTAATTACGCAAGCAGCAGATACACAAATGCACGCTCAGAGAAAGCCTTCAGTCATGTAAGGTGTTCCCTTCACGCCTATGAAATTCTGCACAGATGGGCTGCAGAATCAGGCCTATGGAGAGTAGTATGTAAATATTTCAATGTTTACTAGCAGGCCATTAAGTCAGCAAAACCTCATAAAACTCTGACTTCCTACATAAGAGTTACATACTACTTTGTTGTTTTTTTAATTTTAAAAAGTTCTTTGGACCATGAGAGAAGCTCCAAAAGGAAGTCAATATTTGTTCACACTTACTTAGTATATCAGTAAATACCATTTCAGTCTGGAAAACGCTGCCATGATTTCTTCTTGCTGCTGAGTTTACTCTATATAAAAACTACTTAAAAATACTGAACCAATGCCTAACACTAGGCATCTGCCTTATTAAGATTTTAGTTATTTGGCAATACTATCTGCTGCTTACATAGAAAGTAATAAAACTAGCGTTTGGTAGTGGCAGAAGTTGTTTGGATCAGTGCTGGTTTTCTCTGTCTGTATATGGGGTAAATAAAGCATTACTTGGGCACCCTGGTGGCAGGCCCATTAAGTAGCAGAGAGACTATTTGCTGAAAGAAAAACTTCATAGAGTTGGAACAGGCTTCTAGCTGCTCTGTGTTGCAAGGTTGTCTATTTTAGCATGACAAACTAAAGGCGATGTATTCACTCAACATATTCTGAAGACTTTTGTTTGAAATAAGCTCTCACACTACCAGTATGCTGGTAGTATATTGTGGAAATATATTGCAGGAGCTGCTTCATTAAATGTGGCTGGACAGGGCTGAAGTCAGCACCTTTATTAAAGTGTTAAGTAAATATGTCATTCTCGGTGCCAGGCCTGTTTTAATTTGTTGTTACTGTATCCTAGTATGAAAGCTCAGAGAAAAGCCATAGTTTGAACTGTAGATCTTCACTGCAACCAGGTACGAATACTGTGTACAAATACATGCTAGTGCCAGTGCCCACTGCTATGGCTGTGATCATTGTTTCTGTTGGAAACATTTAGATTAGGCTGTGACTGACTGAGTACTATTAGAACTGTATATCAAATTTAACATAAACTGTAAGTACAAAGAAAGAGAAGACAAAATGAAAAACAAGCTTCTAGGAGCAACCTCCTGCCCTCCAGGATTCCATGAAATATATGTATGTTTCTCAGCATTTATAAAGCAAACAGAAATTTGGCTTCTGATGAACTTACGTCCGAGGTCGTATCTCATGGGAAACAATCTAGGGGGAGCATCCAGCTGCATGTCAAAGGTTGTTGAACTGCAAATTAACCTATGCACCAAGGTAACATCTACAAAGGCACTTTGTCCTTTTGAGAACTTGTGTTCTCGAAGTGCTTTTCCAGACCTGGCATGTGCTGGAAAGTGGGTTTTACACTCTTCCCATGAAAAGAAAGGAGGACAACATACCTGAAAGTGGGAACTAAAAGAATTAATACCAGTCAAAGCGAGGCTTGTTAAGAAAGGGGGAAGAAACAACAGCTGAGCCTAAGTTTTGAGCTCATCTCGGTATAGAACTAGCAGGATAAAATACCGGAGAGAAACCATGAAGTCCTCATTCCAGCTGTACATCTGCCTTATTAAGGAAATGAGAGTCATAACTGGGCCTGATACAACACCTCTGCTTTAAACAATAAAAGATATTCCTGGAAATCTCAGCAAAAGCGCAGGCTGAGACCAGTCGAAAGGAGAAATATGTCTTTACTGATTTAGAGCCTATATAAGCAGAAGTGGTGGTGCCACCGTGTCTGGCTCCCTGCCTGTAGAGCTAGTGATGAATGGGCAAGGGAATGATTGGAGGAATGATGGGGTTTGATGTGTGCACACAGTCTCCACGCCTCAGATTTCACTGCAGTTTTAACTTGGATAACCGTAACATTGTGAACTGGAGGGACTTGGGGAGGGAGGAGAACCTCCTCTCCCTTTGATATGCTGACTTCTCCCTTGAACCTGCTGGGTGGCATTTTCAATGCACTCCTCAGCACAGCCCTGCAGATGGCAAAGTGAGGGGAACCGAGTGGTGAAGCAGGGGGAAATAATAGGAAAATAACTGAGAAGCAGCTCAGTGTCACAGAAGACCCTCCTTTTGTTGCCATCTCTCCCTTTCTGTGCTGCTCACCGCTGACACCTGTGCCCACCACTGTTTTCGTACAACATAAAACTGTTAACGTGCCGTTTGCTGGGCTTCACTATTATCAGCCAGCTGAGGTATGTGAAGAAGCTTCCCAAACCTACCACATCTTTATTCTGTGCTCCCGCCACCGTGCTCCTGGTAATCGCTCACTGCTGCCTTTGTGGAAGCTACTGCGTATTCTCATAACCCTGCTGCTTGGCATGCTGCAGCTGCCAAGTAACATAATACTAAAAAGCGCAACGCTGGGCTTCTTAAAGCACAGACTATGTCCATCACAAAAGGTGGCACCAACTGGTACCCACCACAGTCCTCAGCACAGAGCCCACGAGCCAGTGGTTAATGGGATTCACAGGTGAGCTGCTCCATCCCTCTGCCTCGCCAAGGGGGTGCAGAAAATGGTGCAGGGAAAGGGAGGTTTGTCCTGGTGCTCAGTGGGGAACAGCGTGGGCTGTAGGAGAAGAGAAGAGTTGGTCTCCAGCAGCACCAGCCTGGTTCAGTTCAGCAGAACAAACAGACATCGCTGGTGTAAGAATGGGGGCATGCTTTTAATATTGTGATGTCCACGGGCCAGTGGGTTTATGAAGTCCTCAAGCGAGCAAGCAAATGAAATTCTGCCAGAATAGTTTGAAAATGCAGGAAGTATTTGAAAGATGAGACAGTGGCTCACTTATCATCAGTGTTGCCTCTCATCTATACGTAGCCAAATAAACATAAGGACATATGGAAGTTATTCTCCTCTCCTGTGAGAGCCAGTTGCATGCCCACGCTGTGCATAGTGCACTGCTGCTAAAGCTATGTTAGCTGACGCTGCCAGCATGGGGGACATTGCCTGCTGCAAGAGCATAAGCGTTGCTGCTGCTGCAGTCTACATCAGCTGCTCCCAGCATGGAGACTGAGACACACTCCTTCATGTCTTGCATGCTTTCCTTGTACTTGCTTCACATAATTGTGTTTGGGTACCAAAATATTTTACAGCGTTGGACGCTGAAGTTTGAGAGCTACACAGGACTTCCAACATGCCTTCTGGCCTCTGGGAAAATCAAACTGTGTTTATTTACTTTTTTGAATGGGAGAAACCCATTAGGAACATTGAGCACAGGGTTTGGATCATTTAAAATCATCGAAATTTGAATAAGATTTCAGTATCTTTATCGTGCCTCTCCCAAACGTATGTACTGAGACACAGAGAGGCAGCACGAATGGTGGCTTACAAGCTCTGGTAGTGCAACACGTGGTGTCTGTGTGAATTGTGCAGAGTTCCATGGCTCTGCTCTCTGGCATACACAAGTATGAGCAAGGTCTGAATTGCTCCCTCTGCCTCTGACATCAGCGTTCATGATCGCTAAGCACAAAAGCCCGACTTCCATTGTGGCTTGTTCTGTGAAGTGGGAAAACCCTTGCTGCGGACAGAGACCCAGGTTTCTCCCAAGTATAAAAATCCCGCTGTATGGTCGGCGTGCTCTGTTTATCCTCTCCTCAGCTGATGGGCTGCGACATCTTAAACTGTTTCAAACCACACATTTTAGAGGGAAACGGCTGGCTGACACAGGCTGCTTACAAAGCATCAGCTAGAGCCCTTGGCCCTGCCGAGCAGCCATCGCTTTCGCGAGAGAGGGCTGGATTCCCCGGTGGGCTCTCGGTTTCGGCTCGCAGCCCACTTGGAGTGGCAGGCCAGGTAGAAATCCTCTGCAGCAGGGAGATTGATGGGCTCCAGTGTTTTCCTGATAGACATCGTGTCAGTGTCCCCTTTCAAAGCCTTCAGCCGTGTCTTGAGTGTTTACGTTGTTAATGCTCCCGGAGCAGGTGATGGCAGGTTAAAACATGACCAGTGCGATCAAAAGGTGCGTTGGTTGGTAATCTCTGTTTGTAGTGGAAAGGAGAAGGAAAGAAATTGTTTGGGAGCAAAAAATAGAAGGAGAAACTGGATCTTTAAAATAAAAGAGCCTGACAGTAAACCAAGAGTCCCTTAGGAATCTCCTTGTCTCATTACCCTTGTAAATCTGAAATGTAATAGCGCTGTTCCAGAATGAGTCGATAAGGATAGATTTCTTGCATTTTACAATGTGTTGGGCATTAGCGTGAAAGATGCAAGATGGCAAGGCTGGGGGAGCAGCGTGTGTGTGTCTGTATGCTGAAATACCATAATTTTGAGATTTTGGGGGGTGGGGGAGGTTAGAAAGGGAGAGTACTTGATTTCTTTGTTTTTCAGCAGAGGAGCATGCATGAAGGTCAGACTCACTTGCCTGAGCTGAGAATACACATTTGGAGATCAATGATACGCTTTAAAGGAGAATGAGTCTCCCATGCGAAGATTGACCGAAACATTTTAATAGTTTTTAGGTAATGGCATTTTCTACAAGTTATTTGACACAATTAATTTTCAAAATGTTTTACAGAATAGCTGTTGCAAGGATAGTGTTGCCCACCAGCAGAGGAAGGACTTGCTAGCACACAGGGCTGCTATAGAGCGAATGGAGGAAAAAAAATCCCTCTCAGATGTTTAAAACAGGGTCTGAGAGACAGATTACTCTGCAGTGATGGAAATATACTTTCAAGGCCTCTCCTGGCCTGCATTCTTGGGGGCTGGATGGTCTGCTGTGTTTTCCCTCCTAGGATGAACGCAATTATTCTTTTTTTTTTTGTTTTTTTAAAATATATTAACTGCTTGATAGGATGGTACTTAATAAGAGTGATTTAAGATAGAGGCAGTAATTTTTGTACGTCCTGGCTGATTGCTTAGGTTAAGGCACAGAGCTATGGGTCTTAATTGATTTTTTCATTCAGAGCCAAACAGGGAATTGCAAATCAAGGCCATGTTTTGCCACAGTAAGGGCTGAAAACTCCAAGGGGCTTTTGGAGGTGCTGGTTCTGCCCTGATCAGTGAGGGTCAAAGAGGAAGCCCACAAAATGCCCAGGAAGTCCAGGGGTGTCTTGCACAGGATTTCAGTAGAAAAGGAAAGAAACAATTTGCGCTCGCTGCACTTCTAAGGCATGTATGTATTTTGATGGTGACATTGTACCACCTCCCTTTCCAAAATTCCACCTTCTTTGTTATTAACCCCAGACTTTGCTGAAGGAAACATTCACCACAAGGCCCTGCTGATCTCAGTGACTGTTTGCAGTATACTTCTGGTGCTTATCATCATATTCTGCTACTTCAGGTAAATAAGGAATACTTTACCAGCTTGTTAATATTTCACCCAACATTTATCTTTTCATGCTCTCAGGAATTTGAAGAAAAAAATCGAAGTGGACCATAAGGAAAAGAAATGAAAAACTGTAATTTTATGATGAGAAAAAAAATGTGTATTTTATTCCTGCTGTTCACAGATATACCTGTGTGACATATTTCATATAGCACCTTTTGCCCAGCATCCTAAAAAGCCATTCAGGTAGAAGCGGAGATTATTCTTTACTGAGTTTAAGAAAGCCACAGGACAAATTTTATATGGGGTACATAAACCTAAGACTTCTAAATCTGTTTATGTGGTGAAGAACTGATCATAAAAAAAAAAAGAGGTATACAGGAATGTAAGTAAGTATGTCTAGAATGTTATCATAGTCTACATACATTATGTGTAAATAATTTATCACATTTTTTAAATAGTCGCAAATCCCATGACCCTTACCTCCTCTGGCTCCTAAAAGACCCACTGCAGTCAGTAAAACAAAACTGGGTATTTACTTAGTCTGTGTTTTATACATATTTAAGTTTCTGAAAGAAAAACATTCGGTTGCTTTGCAAACTTGCACCAGATTGCACAGTCTTTGAGTTTTATACTTAGAGCTTTGATGCTGAAAACAGTTGCTAAAAATAAAATTGAAAATTTTGGGCAGCGAGTCCAGCATTTTCCTCAGGGAAGCAGAGGGGATTCTGAATCTATAAATGAAGCAAGCGTGGAGGACGCTGTGCATTATTCTTTGCACACGTGTTCATTGCATTCAGAGCTAATTTCACTTTCATGTAAAACGGCAGATACAAGCGCCAAGAGACGAGGCCCCGCTACAGCATCGGGCTGGAGCAGGATGAGACCTACATTCCCCCTGGAGAGTCCCTGAAGGATTTGATCGAGCAGTCCCAGAGCTCAGGGAGTGGCTCTGGGCTCCCTCTCCTGGTAAGGAAGCAATATTATTTTAATGCAGGTTTAAAGACAAAATGAAGTACAAGAAATTATATTTATGAGTCCTCAGTTATTATTTTAGTTTGCTTTTGTTCTGATTTGGTTTTTTTTGTGTGTTTTTTAATATCCCAGAAGTGGCAAGGATTTAAGCTGGAGAACAGCTGCTTTAGAAGCAGGAGAGTTATTTATGTAGACAAAGACAAAATAGCTTAGTCTCCCCCTTTTCTTTAGCTCAGCTCAATTCTTATTTTAGATGCCATCGGGTAAGTACAAGCAAATAGACCTCACAGAAATTAATCAGGATTTACCCCAGTGTACCGGACAGCATCTGGCCCACTGGTCTTATTTTCTTGCTTTTTACGTGCAATGCACAATAGCATCTCAAACACTGACACATCATCTTTATGTAACAGGAGCTGTAATTCATCAAACCTGGAACCTTTTAATGTTTAGACTTCACTTTGCATTCAGAAGTCAAGAGTGAATTATTTTTCCTTGTAGTGTGGCGGTCTCAAAAGGTTAAAGGTACAGGGATGGAGTTGGTGATTATTTCTGAACTGACTGTCCCGCCTGTCTCCCAAACCTATTAGTTTGTAGTGAACCTATTAGTGTAGAGATTGTCCAGTTTCCAAGTACTACATACTATCTCGCTGGTTTTTGCCCACACATCTTTTTTCTACACCCTAAAGAAATTAAATGGAAAATTTTATAATTCCTTAAAACAAAGCAACAGGCTGAGCAGTCGACAAAAATCGGCCTAAACTCAATTTGTTCTGGCAGGAGTAAGTGCTTAGAGTCTGATGAAATGAAGTGCTGACTTCTTTAAAAATCCAGGTTTCTGACAATTAACATACCTACTGAGAAAAAAGTCAAGCTGCGAGGTGGGTGTTGTGGCTAGTGCTGAGTGTGGAAAACCCACGGTCATTTGTCTCTGTTGAGACAAACTCCATCATTTAGGTCTAGACTTTAAGAAAGCTCTGTCATACTCCCTACCAGCATCCCTCTAGCAGCCGTGGAAAGGGGAGATCATACTTAATGCTTTAGGACCATTCCTAATGATTGCTTCCTATTGATTTAATTGTGAGGAGTTCTTGTTTTTTTTTGCTTTGTTAATTATTTTGTGTAACCCCTGCCACATCAAGGTCTTGGTTTGTGCTTGGTGCTCCTACCTGTTACAGTGACAGAAATAATTTAGAGCAAACAAAAGGAACTCAGTGGTTCTTCTGCGAGGATGTGTTTCCAGCCGCCCACATGGGTAGCAGGTGCCCTGGGGCATGTCATAGCTGTGCATGGCTCAGTACTTCATCCCAGAATGCCCTTGAGACAAAAAAAGCTGGAGCAATCCTGGTCATGATGGCTTCTGCTTTATGCCATCTTCTGTCCTAGTGAGCTGGTTGAAGATGGAATCAGTCTTACTGGTGACCCCAGGTCTACTCCTGTGGTGGACCGAAAAACTTAACTTCTGCTAATTAATTGCAGTAATGGCCAACGTGGCATCCCACCTGGGTCATTGCTGAGTAGCTCTCAGAGCTGTGCCAGTGCTCTGTTAAGCAGAAACCATCCTGTGTTGTGCCAGTCCTCCTCTCTCCAGCCTGCAGATTTGCAGCCCCTGGACCAAGTGTTCTTCCTGAAGGCACTCTTTTCCACACTCTTTGCCTACAAAAATGCAGATGTTTTGTTACCAGACTTTCCCTTTAAATAGCAGTTTTCTGTGGAAGAGCAGAAAAATGAGAGCTATAATGAATCTTGCACTTGGTAATAGATGTTTGCTGCATTTCCCAGACAGCTACAATTGCTAGAGGCTCACTAGAAATGCACAGATTAATACCTCTGGGCCCATGTCTGAAACAAGTATTTAGAAAGTGCCTGGCAATAATGCTCTAGACTTTATTGTGGAAGAGTTTGGTTTAAACTGTATTATTTCCTATGCAAAGACTGAAAAATCTAAAGTTACTATTTTAGGAAAATAAGCCACAAATTTATTACAAAATGTGACAAAATGCTAAGCAGTAATGTTTTTCTTCTACACAGAACATTATTCTGATGGGTACAAATATTATACCAACACCAAGCATTAACCAAGATTTTATTGATACTTTGACATTCAGTGAGTGTTCTTTCTCCTGACCTGTTCATACCTCTGACGGAGGAGTTGGCTGAAGGTCAAAAGTTGCCAATCAAATTTTCAACCAAGAAAAAAATACAGTTAGTTGTAAATAAAGGCTTTGAGACACCAAAGTGGGACATGCACAATGAAGTCTGTGCAAGCAAGGAGAACCCCGTTGGCCTTGGCAGAGCAAGAAGTGTAGGCGAAGCTGTTGCCCCTGTGAATCTACATGCAAAATTGGGGAAGGGGTTTAGATGCTGGGAACATTTTTTCAATGGTCTGTATGAAGAGTTTGTGGAATTACAGTTTGGTCTCTACCTTTTAACTTCTTTTTTTCCCCCTGAAATCCTCTTGCAATGAATTTCGCTTTTCAAGGAACTGCATCCCAGCCATAGGTATGACATTCTATATAAAAAAATATTTTCATCTGCATTAGCTGAACATCAGAAAAACAGAATGCAGAAAGTAGAAACAACTGTTAATTGGGTTGATTTCAGTCAGGGAAAGGAAACAAAGGGCCACATAACCTTACCTAGCTGGTCACAGAGCTCAAGCAGCAAAATACATGGATTTGAAAAGAAACAAAAAGCCAACTTCACTCAGTCTAAATAGTTCACATGAACATATCATTCAGCATGCTTATGAAATTGATTCATCCTACAGTTTTGATTAACTGATTTGTTTTAGAAATCTTAATCAGTTTATGATTCAAGAAAGGGCTAAATTCCTTAAAATAAAATAAATTGCTCGTAGGAAATCGTTTGACCAGTTCTAGCAAGAGGAAACCAGGTTAAGGCCTTTCACATAGTATTCTGCCGCCTGAAAACCCATAACAGAAATGTGTTTTTCATTTTCTTAATGTAATTTAATAAGGAACTTTTCATCATTAAGTATTGTAATTCCATGTACTTTATGATGCCATTACATATATTTACACAAATTAAGTTATTTGTTATAACTGCATTATTGTCCAGGATGCATTTTTAAAATGGACAAAATAGAAAGCAACAATGCTAAGATGACATTACAAAATGTTACAGAAAAATTCCCATGTAATATAACCATTGTTCAATCACTATATGAGAATACAAAAGAGAATAAATCAATTTAAAAAAAATTAAGGCTAATCTCTGTTCTTGGTTTTCATTGATGTTAATCAAAAATGATGGCACTGAAGCCACCATCTTGGAAGTCTAATGATACATTGCAGGGCTGAAAAAAATAGGATTCTCTTTAAATGACAGAAGAAGAAAGCTGGGACTTTTGAAATAACTTTGCATAAATGCTGCTGTATGCTTTCCTTCTTTAAAATTGTCTAATATGAAAACCAGTAATTTATTTACAAAATAAATTATAATAAATCTTACCTAATAGGGTTTTAATTCTTCTTTGGACATACATTCATGCTGCAGTGGGGTTGTGGCAGTCCTACTCTGCATTACCAAACTGGTAGTTTCCACTGGACCTCCCAGGGGACAGCAAAGGAAGCAAATGATTTTAAAATCTAGTTTTGATCATTTCTGTCAGCCAAGATTGCAAAAATATTTGGGATTACAAGAAATGCGTATCATTTCTTAGGGATTCAGGCAGTGCTCACTTACTGCAATGAACTGCTTGAAATTTCCATAGGGATGGTGGCAAAATCAAGAGACCTTGAATTTGCAGTTGTCCAGATTTTACCAGTTGCTTGGGCCAGATGAAAAACTTACTGCATTGGAGCCTATAAAGTTATTGTTCAGCTGTGTGGGATGGGGAAGAGAATGAGAAAAACACAGGGGAAGCCTCATCAAGTTGAGATAATAACCATTTAATGGGACAGCAGGCAGCAAAGAGAGAGGGAAACAACAACAAAGCAGCAGTAGTTCTAATGGGATGTAAACAAAGGCAATAACAAAGAGAGCAACTTACCGTTCAATGCCAGACCAGACACTCAGCCCACACCCAGCCTGTCCTGGAGCAGCACTGAACTCATCCCTCCCCAGCCAGCCCCCTTTTATGGGGAGCTTGAGGGCACCTGGTATGGAATAGTGCTGGCCAGCTGGGCTCACCTGGCCTGGCCCTTTCTGAAAATTAACTCCAGCCTGGCCAAAGCCAGGACAGTTATTTGCTTTGAAAATCTCGCAAAATCCTAGCAAACCAAAAATCGCTAGCTGTGGGTTGAACTGGTGATACTGAAGCACAAGAGGGTGACATTTTAATGTCCTATTATCCTAGGGTGAGACTGAGTCAACCATGAACAACAGTGGATTGCATCGCGGCATCTCCTTGAGTGTTTCTTTGTGAGCTTTTAGAAATACATGATTTGCAGACACGCTCCAGTCCTATGAGAATATGTTAGTCTCTATTTGTCCAAGATATTTGTAGTCATAAAAGCTCGTTAAATGTAGAACCAGTCCATCTGCTACGTGGGGTCTGCCATCCTTATGGAGGCTCTCTCTGCAGTGCTGCCAAGTACATTGATCTTCTGCTAGAGCAGCACAAATGGTTTGACTTCAGCCTTGGTTCACAGTACAGCCACCAACAAAGCTGGGACGAACACTAGAAAGGGCAGATTTAGAGCTGTGCTTCCATGTCTTTGGAAGTAAATTCTTACTTTTGATTGTTACGTAATAATGATGATTGTTAAAATCAGTGTAGGCAGGTAGGTTCTACACTGTGTAAGCAGTGGCTGAGGTTCCTAACACCAAACTTATATTTTGAAATTATTAGGCCTGGGATTTTCAAGGAGGGTGATAGGAAGCTGCATTCAGTAGTTTTGCTAGTTTTGGAGCACTGAAATGCTTTTTGCTTTTGTGAGCCCTAGCCTTGAGTCTCAACGGTGTTGAGTATGTAACAAGCATCCCTGTTCTAATTAAAAATGTGTTACTTACCCCTTTGGAACTTGGGTTGGGGTGGCCAGAAGTGGTTTTGGTCCAAGCTTTTCCAAAAATAACAAGAAAATTTCCACAAAGTGGCAACCTCCCGCAGGAAAATAAAATTTTCAAGGTTAGTAGTCAAATGTTTCCTTCACACGGACTGATTTACTTTCTCAAGAGGCCACAGTGCATTTTGGGAGTGTATGGAAAGGCTTCTTCACAGTGACAGGAGTGATCTCCCCAGCCCTGCATCCTGGGAGAAATGGGGAGCATTGGCGTTGCGGAGTTTTGCTGAAATCTCTGTCTTAATGGCTGCGTATTCCCCTTTCCACTGGGTTTGCTTCACGGGGAGGAGGGAGGTGAATGCAGAAGGAGCAAGTCTGGATGGGAAAGTTGGAGCAAGTCCTAACCACCCATCTCGGCTTTTTACAGGTTCAAAGGACCATTGCAAAACAGATTCAGATGGTAAAGCAGATTGGAAAAGGTCGCTATGGAGAAGTCTGGATGGGAAAGTGGCGTGGCGAAAAGGTAGCTGTGAAAGTGTTCTTTACCACGGAGGAGGCCAGCTGGTTCAGAGAAACAGAAATCTACCAGACTGTCCTGATGAGGCATGAAAATATTCTTGGTGAGTGAAATTAAAGAGAATTATTTGCTAGCGTACAGGTTTCTTAAGTTTAATAATTTTGCATTTGCTGTTATCTGATGCCCTTTCCCATGTGCCTTGTTACCTGCTGTGCTCTGCAATTAGCCACCCAGCACTTCTCAAAGGAAAGATGTTTCAAGGATTACTGAAACACAAAGAAAAGTTAAAAAAATAATGGGATTTGGTGGCTCTTATTCCAAACACCACAGATCTCTTTCTGCCACCTGTATTTCCATATCTGGGCTTTCTGAAAATATGTTAAAGGCTAGAGGTGAGGCATAGGTGCATGGAAGTAAGATGAAAGAAATTAAATATGTTGTTAAAATAAAACTATTGAAGTGGCTGACAGTCTAGAGTTCTGAGCAGTCAAAAAACAGCCCTGAGAAATATTTACTTGGCAATCTTTCTTTTTTTTTTTTTTTTCTTGCAGGCTTCATTGCTGCGGACATTAAAGGTACAGGATCTTGGACCCAGTTGTATCTCATCACCGACTACCATGAGAATGGTTCGCTTTATGATTACCTAAAATCTACTACCTTGGACACAAAAGCCATGCTAAAACTGGCTTACTCCTCTGTCAGTGGCTTGTGCCACCTGCATACGGAGATCTTCAGCACTCAGGGCAAACCTGCTATTGCCCACCGTGACCTGAAAAGTAAGAACATCTTGGTGAAAAAGAATGGTACCTGCTGTATAGCAGATTTGGGCTTGGCTGTTAAATTTATCAGGTGAGTGGAAGTGAGGAGAGTGATGGAAAACTGGCAAATCAGATGCAAATGCTGGTTTAGTTGTTGACTGAGCAACATATAAGCACCTGCAGTGTATGTGCGCGTGTGCTCATCTGTGTCTGAGGTGGGGCTGCCCGTGTAGGTGAGGATGTCGCATGAACACATAATGTAAGGTGTATAAAAAGTTGCTTTTTAGTTACTGAGTGCAGCAGTTGCATTTGCATGTTCGGTTTTCATCACTTCACTCTTAGTAATAACCTGAATATTGCTATCACGTGCTAAAAGGACATAACCCTGCCGGGTTGAAGTCATGTCAGTAAACTTGTCACTGAAGCTTTCAGCTTGCCCGATCCCAAGATAGTTCACTCACAACTTCTATAGAACAATACTAATCATTTGCACAACTCAGTAATTGGGATTTGTTGAAAAGCACCCCATTTGGGCTGCCTTCTGTTTCATTTCCTACAGATCAAATTGCCAAAGGACAGATTTGATTTTTGAAATGGCTTTTAAATTTGATTTTAAAAAAAAAGGCTGTGTGTTTAAACAACTTAGAAAGAGCAGACAAGTAGGACTTAACGCACTCCTGGGATTCGTAAAGGAGTTGTCGCTGTCTGACAGCTCCGTTCAAAAGGAGCTTGAGCTCTTGGTGCTGGTTCTGGTGGTGGAGACGTATTTTGCGACGTCTCTGTTTTTTTCTGCACACAGAAATGTGGCTGTGGACTGAAGGTTTCAGTATCAGAGGTCAGCTTTGTAACCGTGGGCTCCCTGAAGTATCAAAAAGACTTTTAAGAATTCTGTACAAATCTTGAACTGAAGTTATTCAGAGTGTAAGGAAAGGCAGTTTTTATGTGCTCTTCTCACCATTCACTTATCTACCAGGTTTCTTGGTGAGGCTTTTCCTTTACGAACCTGACCTTCCTGTAGGAGATGTGAAAGGAATATCTATACTTAGAGGAACAGGGTCCCAGAAAAAAAAAGCTTGGAAATACACTATTTTCTGTAAAAGTTTCAGAGACGAAATTCAACCTGTGCAGGTATACCTTGCCTGACGAATACAGAGCAGCACACTGCTTAAGTATGAACAGAGAACTAGGAACTACCAAGTGCTGCTATAAAAAAAGGTGAAATATGTATTTGTCACAGTCCAAATGGAATTTACATTACATACTCGGCTTGTTTTCATACTGAATCCTTCCTTAGGCATCATTTCTTGGGCAGTGACCAGGAACAGAAAAAATGAGTTGAAAGGGGTGTGCTCTGCTGAAGCTAATAAGTTTAGAAAAGTTCTGTGCATTTTTCATTTTATTTGAAATATTGCGAGACAGTGCAGGTCACTAGATTTATGTTACATTTTGGGGGGTATACAGAAATGCCACCAGCATATGTATGATTTAATGACTGAGTAGCTGTGTAGGTAACTGGTTGTACCTCGGGCTCAGCTTTTTTTTGTCATTTTCATAACTGTAGGTGAAGAAAATCAGAGAAGTTGTTGTATAATTCTGTGAGATTTTGTTGTATCCATCACATTTAAAATATTTATGTTTTGCAAGTGAGGAAAGGGAAACAGACAAACCACAATATATGCCATATATTAAACTTTTAAAAACACTGAAAGTGATACAGCTGAATTCGGGTTAAAAAGAAAAAAAAAATCCAGTTGCATAATTAATGGAAACTTGCTTCCTGACAGATATGTGTTGTCTCATCTGGTCCGTGTGTGAGGTGTGACACATTTGGTTAGATTTTTTTACACATTTACGTCTGTGTGCTTATACATCTTGATGTGTAAAGGTTGGGGGAGATCAAACATAATGCGTGCACAAAAAATAAGACTCCTTGCAGATCTGATTTGTACAGCTCAGTGATACTGCCCCAGCTATTTACTGTCCTCCATTAGTTGCTGAGACTAAAACATTAGGTGCTGGAGTATGTTAAGAAAACAGCATTTAATGAAGATTTGATTGTTATCACCAGCGTTAGAGCTCAGGCTAATGCTAATGAAATCTCACAAATGTTACAGCATCCCTGTTGAGTCTTATCTCCATTGTGGTTCTGCATTTGAATGCTTAACATCGCCTCAGGCGGGTCAGCCTTTTAAGAAGGGTTGCTTTCACACTAAGAGGCTTTCCTTGTAAGAACTGTTCCATTAAGATTACGCATTACTTCTGACCTTGTTTGAGAGTAGATGTGGTGTGCATTTACTGCTTCTCCCATCTAAATTGCTTTCTTTTCAAGCCACTTTACTGCATGTTTGATGCCTTTTTTTCCCCCCTTCCTTCTTTTTCTTTTAGTGATACAAACGAGGTAGACATACCTCCGAATACCCGTGTAGGGACAAAACGCTATATGCCTCCTGAGGTGCTGGATGAAAGCTTGAATAGAAATCACTTTCAGTCGTACATCATGGCCGATATGTACAGTTTTGGACTCATCCTTTGGGAGATAGCAAGGAGATGTGTTTCAGGAGGTAAATGCTAAACATAATATACCTTTATGAGAGCTGGGAGATTGCTTTTAATTGTGTCAGTGAACCCCATTTATAATCCAAATCTTCCATTACATCCTTTTCCCTGGGTAGTGATTTTTATTGTAATCAAAGAATGTGGATAAACCATTACAGGTAACTCTTAATCTCTGTTTTCTTGCTGAAACTTATTTTAAAGCATCAGTCAGTGCTGTTTCAGCAGCACAGATTTAGGCTGTATTTTAATGGCTCATTGGAAGGCAGCGGATGCCTGCACAGAAGAAGGACTATGGAACTCATCTGGGGGCCTCTTCTAATGGCAACCCATTTTTGCTTGTCTGGGGTTATTCAGCTCTTTTAGCAGAAAGTAAAGAGTGATTTCTTTGTTTTGTTAGAGTTAAATAGAAGCAGGAGAACAAACAATTTTAGGGTATGCTGTGCCACTATTTAAAATAAATAATCTGTTTAGAAGACAAGTAGGAAAAAACCTGACGGAAATGGCATTTATTACATCATTGTGATACCAGTGATGTGCCTCATTTCCTTCTGGTATCAGGCATTCAAGTGTGAGGATGGTAAAGATAAAGCAGTGCAGCCAGCTGCAGACTCGGGGCATAGATCCATCCTTGTACGCCTAGGCTATGTGTGCTTTCAGCACATAGAGCTCCGTGTAGTGCAGAAATGATGGCTGGTTTTACCTCTATTTTGCCACTGAGGAAAGTTAAATGCAGAGAAATGGCTTGGCAGCAGTTACTTGCCAGATTGGTGGCGAGTAAGGGTAGAGCGTGGCTCTCTCGGGTCTACGCTACCTTCACCAGACTTTATGGGTGTTTAAAGCCTGCGGTATTGCGCTGAGTGCTCACTCCGTGCTTACCCTGGAGGAGCTGAATTTCACTGATGAGAAGCATGATCCTTGTGTTTACAAACTGGTAAAGTGTATTGCAACAATGTGATGTAAAATCTCTGGTATTACCACCGTTGTTGCTGTGCACAAAGAATGGGACCTTGCCATGTTCTGCAAAGGCACAGAAATGCCCTTTAATCTGTACCACATCCACTGATAAGGAGGAGACCTAATTCAATGTTAATTCTCCACCTAATTACTCTGATATCAACCCACTGCTGCCAAATAGTTTTGTGTGATAACTTACTAGAGATTGCTGGACTGGACAGCAGTGGTAGAAACTGCCTCACTTGGCAAGTAACTATGCATTCGGCCTTCCAGTACCTAAAGGGGACCTACAGGAAAGCTGGAGAGGGGCTGTTTATCAGGGAGTGCAGTGACAGGACAAGGGGGAATGGGTATAAACTAAAAGAGGGGGGATTTAGATTAGACGTTAGGAAGAAATTGTTCCCTGTGAGGGTGGTGAGGCACTGGCACAGGTTGCCCAGAGAAGCTGTGGAGGCCCCATCCCTGGCAGTGTTCAAGGTCAGGTTGGATGGGGCTTTGGGCAACCTGGTCTAGTGGAGGGTGTCCCTGCCCATGGCAGGGGCGTTGGAACTAGGTGATCCTTGTGGTCCCTTCCAACCCAAACCATTCTATGATTCTGTGATTCTATGATTAAGCTACCTGGTCAGTCTTTACACAGCAAAGATTACGCTGGAGCTTGACTGTGGAATAACATTCCAGGACAGTGAGATCCTTTTCAGAAGAACACCAGTTTGTTAATATGGTCAATCTGTTATCAAATGGGAGGGAAAGAGGGTAGTGGAAGGTGTCATCTGCAAGTGACGGTCAACTAACTGCTTTTTTCAGGAATAGTTGAGGAATACCAGCTTCCATACCACGACCTTGTGCCCAGTGACCCCTCGTACGAGGACATGCGGGAGATTGTGTGCATCAAGAGACTACGCCCTTCGTTTCCGAACAGATGGAGCAGCGATGAGGTATCGCCCCCTCCCCCCCTTAAAATGCAGCGTGTGTTTTTAATCAGACTGAGTGAGGCTGACCCAATTCTGCACAATTTTGAGTGAGGAGGAGCTTTACCACTGGTGCTAGAACCAGTCACCGCGTAACAGGGCTTCGGAAGGAGTGTGACCATCTCAGATATCACCACTGAAGGTGTTCAGAGCACCAGGGGCTGCAGGCTGTGATATTTGCAAGCGGGTTTCTCGTGTGCTGTCTACCAGATCCCACAGCAATAGCCTGCTGTGCTCAGACTTTCTTAGTCTCCCTGTTTGCCTCTTTCACTCATTTTGCTTTCTGCTCCCAGCATTAAGAGCATAAAATCGGTAGCTAGCCAAAA
Source organism: Psophia crepitans (assembly GCA_013399095.1). Classification (NCBI taxonomy): domain Eukaryota; kingdom Metazoa; phylum Chordata; class Aves; order Gruiformes; family Psophiidae; genus Psophia; species Psophia crepitans. Next base: position 1,014,864 of record VWZZ01004465.1, on the reverse strand, counting down.
ATTTCAAAAGAGAAATTATTTTGTAGTGTGTAGTGTAGTGGCAGTGTACTTGGTGTACTGGCAGCTACTTCAGCATGTACTGCTGTGTGGGGTAATTCCAACCTTTTTCCCTTTTTTTTTTTGTTTTAAAGAAGAAAATATCTCCTTTCTCTTTGAAATGAAATGAGGATACAGGTTTTCTGTGATCATAGGTGTACAGGCTTGAAAACATGATTTTACCATGTTTTTATGCTAACATTCTGTAGGATATTAAGTGCCACCATTATGGTGTTGAGATGCAGTAGTACGGACCACTGCAGCCGGGCTGCATCGAGGAGCACTGATCATTTACCGCTTTACGTCTTCGCATTTTAGCAAAGAGGGCTACAGGTGTGGCCTTTCAGAAGAGACGTAGGATCCAGAAAATGCTTTCCAAATTAAAGCAAGGAGATGGGGGGGTGGGGGGGTGGTGGAATCTGAACTCTCCCTGCGGACAATCCGTAATGAAGCAAAGTTGTGCTCATGGATTCAGACACAAACAGTTGAGGTATGGCAGGCAAACCTGCCGACTGCTCTCAAGATGCTGTGGAGGAGAGATCATTAATCATGTTAATTGGTGCAGTTTAATGCTGTAAAGTTTTCTCCAGTTGCAGAAGAGAGATGCCATTTGGGAATAGCAGTGTGTAGATGAATATTCTGCAGGTAGATGAAAGATTTAGGTGGTATGAGATGTAGGCAGTTTGAGAATCTGGGGGAAAAATAAAACAACCTCCTGGGAGGCTCAAGGACCTCGAGGACTTGTGCAACGTACAGTGTGGGACGGTCTAGCAGAGAATTGCCTGCTTCATCCTCTCCCTAACCAAGTCCCTCTGAGCCTTCAGACCAGGAGTGGAAACAGTGGAGGAAGCACTGTTAGCATTGATCCAGGGAAGGCTTTTGTGCAGTGGCCCTCCACATGTGTTTGGTGTGCTACCACACATACTGAGGAGGAGGGAGGCTCCTTGGAAGAACTGTTCTTGATTAATTGGTTAGTGTCATTGGTAATGCCGCTCCAGGAGTTGTAGTGATCAGAGGCAAACTTGTTAGTGCATAAAACCTTGTGTATCAGCAAAATGTATTTATAAAAATCCACATTAATCTGGGAACTGTTAGGCTGGTCTGGGCATGGCTGGTGCTTAATGCTGTCCAAAGTCTGCACTGCTTCTGGGTCAGGAGTCTCGTGAAAACAGAGAGCAAGTTGGATGAGATGGAAAGCTTCTCTTTTCCTATGGTAGCAAGAAAATCTTCAGGCAGCGTAAATCTGGCTGCGGTGGCTTACAGGGGGCTTGATGTTTGGGAGGTGGTAGACACAGAGCAGGGATGCATGCTCCTTCTCCAGGATGGCAACGGAACCACTGGGATCCTGTCAGCAGCAGAGTTGTTGCTGGGAGCCAGAGGAGGGTCTGGCTGTGTTTCGGAAGCGAGCAGGGGATGAAGCGGGACAGGTCAGAGCCAGGTGCTCCCAGTCGGCTTTCTGGCAGGAGCGGTGGGTGCGTTCTCACGCTGGGCTGTAACCCCAGGGGCCAGGCATGGGCTGAGGAAAATTCCACTGAATTTGTACAAAGCCACGCTTGTGCGAGTCAGCCTGAGGGAGGTTTTCTGTGTGGGTTTGGGGAAGGGGAGGTAAGAAAAGTGCTTTTGTGGAGTGTACAGCCAAGTCTAGACTACAACTCTTCATAAATTCTAAGAGTAATTGCCATGTTTTGAGAACTCTAACATACAGAAAATAATAGCTCTTGTAAAGCTATGCCAGCCAGCATGTTGTCTTTTTTTTTGACTGCTCTTAGAAAAGACCTTTTCCCTTCATATTTTGGGGGATTGCTGCTGACTGCAGTCTCCTCTTCCACTGACCCAGGTGGGTCTTTCTGTCCGGTTTCTCTCCTCAGTGCCTACGGCAGATGGGGAAGCTGATGATGGAGTGCTGGGCTCACAACCCCGCCTCCCGGCTCACAGCCCTGCGCGTCAAGAAAACACTTGCCAAAATGTCAGAGTCGCAGGACATTAAACTCTGACTCAGCCAGAGGCAGCTCTCGTGAAGGCGCGTGGAAAGAGACTTTCTCGTGCAGGCAGAAGTTCTGAAGAGGTATCGGAAGTCTTGGCTAATAAGTACCTTGAATGCAGTCACGTTTAAGATCAGCTGTAAGTTAGTTCGACAGCTTTTGAGGAGATAATCCTTTGCAAAATCAGCTGAATTTTGACATACAAGATTGGAAGAGACTTGTCTGCCCTTGTTTACACGGGGAAGTACAGTTTTAGTAACTGGTTTAAGATTATGTGTGTTGCTTTCCATGAAAGCCACTTATTATTTCATTATTATTATTATTATTATTGTTATTATTATTTTGATTGTTTAAAAAGATACTGCTTTAAATTTTATGGAAATAAAACTTTTGGTTAGAAGTAAAAAAAAAAAGATGTATATTGTTACATTAAAAAATAATTGGAAGAAACTGTGCTGAAAATGAAAGCAAAGCGACTGTTTCATTTATAAAGAGACTATTGCACTCCAGCATTTTAAAAAAAAAAAAAAAAGTGTGCAGCTCAGAGGAGCTGTAATGGAAATTGTCTTAAAAGCCTCCTACTTACAGAGACGACTTTCTGTAGCCCTGCCCATGTGAGCAGTTCTTTCAGTCTAGAGATGGAGCCCAATTACATCCCCGCCATCTTTAGCACGAGTGACCTGCGGGGGTTCCTATGGGTGTCGTGTTCCAGGGGAGGTTGTGCTTCATTTAAGATCATTGGAAGCCACGTGAATATGGTTCAGTGTGACTTGCTTGTGTGAAGAAGCTCTTCGTGTTTCTAGGAAATCTGATGGGTATGGTACCAGGATGATAGTAAACAAGTGCTCCTTTTCTTGGCTTTTTTTTCCCCCTGTCTTTCCCTCTGCTAAAAAAAAAAAAAAAAAAAAAGTATTTTGTGTGGAAATGAAGTACACCTTTGGATCTGCTGGTAAATTTGAAACTGCTGTGACTGACGTATACAACCACTGGGTAAGAGGAAGTTCCTTCTGAGGAAAATTATTAACTTGCTCTTTCATCTGTAAAAAAGTGAGGTATTCATCTACACCCACAGCTGGGAGAAAAAAAATAATAATCTGCATTCCCTTTTTAAGGGAAAGGAAAGCAAAGACTTCAATAATCCCTACTTTTGGGGGTGGCAGTCACTTTTCTTTATGCATAAGGAGACCTGGGACCTCTTGTCTGCAGTGGGAAGCTGGTGGGGAAGGAGCCTGGGACTTGCTGTGCGGTGAGAGCCAGGTGCCTCCAGCCCTTCTCCCGCTGTAGGGAGAGGCACCGCAAACTGAGTAATTTGGCTCTAGCTTCAGCTGCCGTACTATTTCGGGTGGCCGTCCAGCAGCCTCCAAGCCTCTGGGAGCCACCGCGCAGTAGTGACAGGCTCTGCCACCAAGCTGGGGCTGCGCAGCATCGTGGTGCCCAGCAAGAGCAGCTTGCCGAGGAGAAGACCAACAGGAAACATATTTACTGTCTTTCTCCGTTCCTCCTTCCTGGGGCTGTAGCAGTTGCTGCGCTGTTAAAACTACAGAAGGGGAAATGAGAGGTGAAATATTCCCCGTGAAGTATTTTCTTTGGAAAGGTCTCTGTTCTTCGTCAGGTTATCAAAGCTGAGCTATATGGCAGTTACCAGTTTACCCTTCCTTACCCTTTTTTTTTTTTTCCCAAGTTTTTTTTGCCGGCCTATGTCCTGTTTCACTAGATGGTGATCAGTTTAATTGTGAAATAAGGCCTTTGCAAATGCTGCTTTGATTATGCTAAGCCTATTTCAGAACTGAAATAATTGCCGTGCTGGATTTAGCCTCAACCTGTAATGCCTTTTTTTTTTTTTCTTTTTCCTTTTCCTTTTCCTTTTTTGGACAAAACTGATTTATTTGTTGTAGGTAGGTTGGTATATAATTGGGGTTTAGCTTCATGGCTCCCTGAAGGTATTTGTAGTTGGAAAAATTAGCATTTTATACTTTCAATCTAACACAGAAAAATGTGCGGGTTCAAGAGAACCAGCAAGACCTCTGTGATTAGAGGTGTTAAAAAGTTTAGTTGGAGGATTTGCATTACTTACAGTGCTTTTTCTGCCATGCAGTTTCCCTGCCTGTACCCAAAAATACCGAGCCGTAGAAAAAGATCTCTGATAGTTAATAGGACATCGAACCCTGGTCCCAAGAGGGCTGATGCTGGTTTCCCCTGTCCTTAATAAATAGTGCACTTGCGTGGCTGAGAGTGGACTTTGCTCCTCCCTTGGCCGCCTTGCCATGAAGGTTTGTGGCCCAGAATCAGGAGGTGAGGGCAGCCTCTCTTCACCTTTTTGTCCTAGTGAACGGAGCCATGGGATTTCTACTCACTGCTTTCACCTGTATGCCCTTTCATGAAAACCAGTGCAGCCCTGAGGAACTGGGGTTTCTCAGCTCTGATGAAGCGGGTGGGAAACACCCTGGCACCCCAAATTGTTCCCGTCGTGGCTGGCAGGGGAAATGGGGATGCTGCTCCCATTTAGACAGCAGTTGAGGGCAGGCTGAGTCGATTCCACCTCCAAGCCTGCTCCCTGTGGGTCCTGGGTAAGCGGTCGTGCAGCAGGGATGCCTCTTCCCGGCCGTGTTTAGGTGTGTTTCGCATTTGCTTTCCTCAAATAGATTTTTTTTTTTTTTTAAATTATCTATGCTCTCCCCAAAAATGTTTTGGAGGGCACTTTGCTGGCTGGTGGATGTGATGCACGTGATGCCCCCGGCACCTGCCATCAGTGTGTGGTGAGAGAAAGGGCCAGTTGCTGGTTTTCTGAACAAGTCTTACTTTTTTGGTCCAAAAGAAAGGGATATAAGATATTGGTTGATGGGTTACATAAAGTGTGTATGTTAAATGTTCAAGTTTATGTGTTTTATATATATATAGAGATATATATATATTCAGTTGGGAGTCTGGAGTAACTCCAGTACGTGGATTAAGAGTAAAATATTACGGATGATAAAGCACTAAATAAAACATAATATTTATTTATGAAAATGCATAAATGACAAATCACTGCACCGGTGCTATATAGGAAAATAAATGTGTATATGTATATGATGAGACACATTCTGAGAAAGCAGAGGGTCTGCAGTTGTGTAACTAGCGCCTGCCCATTTTCTCCCAAGACTCGAAAGCCCAGATTTTGCTCTCAAATCTTGTACTTGCTGTAATTGACGCTATTGTCGAGGGATATTCCTAAGGCCAGGAAACAACCTAAGGCGAAGTGTGGAAGCCATTTGTGACACTCAAGGTATCGCCTGCATGGCTGACTTTCTGAAACGCTCAACATGTAATTATTATGGGTTCAGCATGTACAGTGACTACAGGTTAGTACATTTATTTTGCCAGGTGTGGCCTTTTAGCATCACTTCCAGATTTTGGTAGTTTCACTGTGCACATTGAAGAGGGTTTGGAAATTGGTGGTAAGGATAATCGTGGCTTCAGTGCTGGCAGGTCAGGAAATCCAGTTTTCAAATGTAAATCACTGAAAGAAGTTTAGTTTAGTGACTCACTGGCATAGATATGGTGGCATGGGGAAGTGGGAGAAGAAGGAAAAGACCAAAAGGAAGAGAGATGCCATCTAGCAACTGCTATACTTTCTCTAGCACAAAGTTATTTCTATTACAGAAAAGGTTGACGATGTAAAGACTAAGAAACTAATTTGTGTTCTTTTTTGAGAACCAGTGCCTTATTAAACCTGTAAATACTGTAATTAGAAAACCTGGGGAACAAACTGTTACATTGTATTTGTTCAAATTGTATATGGTTGTTTTAATATTGCCCCCAAATAAAATTGTTTCCATCTCTCCATGAAAGAGATTGCTTTTACTTCTATTGACTTTTCCCCGTGCTTGAAAAGCACCACCTTTGGGTTTCATTTTCCTGGCTAGATTATTTTGACCTTGCCTCATTTTATTTATTTTTATAAGGTTTTTTCTCTGAGCAAACAAATAAACAGCAAGATGTTGCATATGTTTCCACTGGCATAAAAAAGCATCACCCCTTTCACAACTCAGTGAAGAGAGAAATAGTAATTAAAATAGTGTTATCACTAATAGAGCAGTCACTTGCGTTTTGTGGCTGATTATGTAAATCTATAGAAATTTGGCGTTCACATAATATTTTTGCGAGGGCCCCCCTCCTTCCCTTCTTCTCCCCACATATTTATGAATTGCGACTACTATTTTTCATAGCACAAGAGGCACGGGAGGTAATCCGGGCACAGACTGAAGCTAGCTTTTCCAGCCCTGTGCTTCAGGAGAAGAAAGAGCGTTGCGGCCTACACACACTGCCCCAGCAGAAATGTGTTGCTTAGTGCTGGGAGACACTGGAGCGTGTGTATCTCTGCGTATAGAGGAACGTTTGTATGGATTTGTATTTACGGCCTGAGCTCTCTTCTCCTTCTGCCGTGCCATGTTGCCGCATTCAGCTCAGCGTTTCCTGATGTGTAATCACTGTGCCAGTTGTTTTCAGAGAAGCGTGTAAACAGTGTTTTTCCCCTGAGATGTGTCTTACCGCTGGCTATCGCAGACCCTGCGGCCCTCCTGCTTTGCCCCAGGCTGCCTGTGGTCAGCGGCAGAGCGTTGCAGTTATTCTCCAGCAGCGCTTCCACAGTGCTTTGGCCAGGCCATGTCTAGGTGGGAAAGCCCCGTGCTTGCTACGCGTTGTCCCTGGCATGTCGCTGTATCCCATAGTTCTCGGGCTGTTTCTGTTCCCCTTGGCTGCACGGTGCCGAAGGCGATTCGGTGCTCCAGCACAGCCCACCTGGGCTACCCCTTCTCCGGCACTGCTGCCAGGATAGGCGTTCCTGCAGCTGCCCTCTGTGCCTCCTATCCTGCTTGCTTTTTCCCCTGACTTTCTAGGTATGGCTATAGGGGGCAGTCTGCTCTCGTTTTCTTTCTCTCCACCTTTCTAGGTGCATGGCTACTGTTTAGCTTTGGGCTTAACTACCCACATCTTCTGCAGCTGCAGGTGATACTGGGACTGTTTTGCTTCCATCCAAGGTTGGCAGAGTCACGCTACTGTCCCCTGCCAAAACCAGTGAAAGAGCCATGCCTTTCACCGCCTGGGAAGGAGAGTTGCACCTTCAAATGCAGAAACACTGGAGCAGACACTTGAGGAGTCTCAGGAAAAATAGGTGGAGGTCAGGTACCTGACAGAAAGGTCCCTGAAGATAGGGACCAAGCACTTCTGCTTGGCCACCACAAAGACTGTGGGCTGCGGCAGACTCGGCCCATGGCGGGGGTGTCAGAAACCAAAGGAGAGGCGAGTTTAGCAGTACGCGTAGGGTGGGAATAGTGGGACGGAAAAGAGCTTGTCTGCTCTGAAAGCTAAGTATGCAAAGGCAAAGGCAGACAGACATCAGGAAATGTAAAAGCAGCAACTGTGCCCAAAGTGGGCCTCTTAATTTTGCAGCAACGAGCCCTGCCTGCAGCTCAGCTCTCTAGCTGCAGGACCACAAGGTCGCCGGAAGTTACCACTGAAGAACTTAGGCCTCACGTCCCTTAGGATACAGATCTCCTTTTCATGTCATAGCTCCAAGTTCTCTTTCATACATAATCTACTTCTTCCTATTAAAGAGAAGATAATCATAAAGTGAAATTATAAAAATGAATAGTTCTCCCTCTGTGTTGCCAAAGGTCCAGTGGCTTTTGGATGGAGTCAACCTGTCACTGGCTCTTGGCCACAGCTCTGTGTCATGTTCGATGCAATATCCAGTATTTCATCCGGATGCAGAGCAGCAGGTCTTGGCTCAGCAGCCTGCCAGTCCCCAGCTCCGTCCCCAGTAGCCGCAAGGGACAGCCACACGAGCTAGTACTGCGGGGCTGCCTGTGCCCAGCCTCCTGCAAAGAATTACTGCCTGTTAAGTGCAAATAAATTACAGGAGGCAGTGGGCAGAGATGGCCCGTGTCCCGGTTTTAGCAGAGAAGCCAGGGAAACGGAGGAGCCTTTGTTAGTGATACACTTCATGAGGAGCGCTCAGCAGGTGGTGTCCCACGCTCAGGGAAAACAGCCTGAGCAGTTGTCTTCTGCCCACCATGTCGCTTGCATTAAAAATTGCAATGGGAAGAAAATAAAGCTACCTTACACCTTGGGAAAAGCTTGCTGTAATCCAAGCGTGCCGGGGATGGGCTTTTAAAGGTCTGCCCTTTTCCAGCTGGACGGCAGACTCTCCCAAACCTGGCAAATACACTTGTTCCCACGTTCTCAGCTTTTGGGCTGCGCGCTGTTTGGCTTCGTATGCTGTTGGAGTGCTTTGGCTTTGACTTAGCCCTGGCTTGCCCCTTGCAGGCAGAGCCACTCACTGAGCATGTCGCGCCTCCACGCTGGCAGGCTGCGGGTCTTGCGTATGAGACGGCACAGGCTGAGCCTTCCTCCGCATGGCACAGCAGGAGAGCCCGAGGGCTGGCAGGCAGCCCTGCGCCCCCCGGGGGGCCAGACGGGGTGGGATGGTGCTGCCCCCGGCCGTGCACAGGCCCCTGTATCTCCTCCATCATGGGCAGGACGAGGTCCTCAGCCCGTGGCTGACCCACTGACGAGGAGCTGGCTGTAAGAGATGACAGTTTTCCCATCACCACCCCACTCCTCAGCTGGGAGAATCCGCTGCGCAGCTCCGCTGGCAAATTGCCTCTTGCACCCTCAGAAATGTCGTACTGAGCACAACAGGTCTAACAAAGCCTGTGAGAAACAACCACCATCTCTGACAGTGGGGAGCGGGTGCCAGAAGGGTGAACTTCAGTGTTCGGGCATTGTATCCACCTGGCTAAATGGGACATAAGCAGGCACTGCTGGACAAAACCACCTTTGCCAAGCAGCACTTTATTTGCCTCCCAGGCATCAGTGCCAAGCCCAGTGGGCTGCCCCCCTCCATGACAGAAAGGCTGGATGCGGGAGGGGAGCTGAGCTCAAGAGCTGAGGGTGCATTTTCTTGCCTGTCACTTTTCTCCACCTTTGACTGTGGCCACGAAACGCAAACCTCAGGAAAACTATCTGGGACGAATCCTCCTATAGCTGCTGGGGTAAAACCCCCATGGGAGGCACAAGGATTTATGAAGTACAATGAAACTGCCTGTATGGGCTTGTGGATGTCATGAATGGTACCTTATGTGCAGATATGTTTCTTTTGAGCCGACTATTTTTTTTTTTTAAAGAAACAAAATAAAAGGCTCCTCTTTCCTTCCAAGCTTCCAGGAACTAAACAATTGAACACAAGGTAGTGGTGTATTTTTTTCCAGTTGCTTATAAATATAATTTATTACCTGTTTAAAAATTCTTTCTTACACTTTGTACATGTCAGGCTGACAGAATAAATGCAGGCATTTACAAACAGAGGGAAGGAGAAAAAGGGAGGGGGGTAAGAGGCACACTCAGAACTAGTAAACCACACCTCCACTGTACAGCAATACAAATAATGCAATGGCTAGCACTTCTCTGGTAGTAAGTCGGTTTTTAGAAAAGGAATTGCATAGAAGATACAGCAATAGGGAAATCAAAATGAAAATAGTTCTCCAGATCTGAATAGCAACAAAAACAAATCCCTCGGACCCTGGTAGAGCTGAGACATGGGAAGAGGAGGGTGAAACACAATGAACCCTCTCACCCTGGGTCATGCAGACGTTTCATTTCCTATGGGCCCTCCTCCTTTCCTTTAGAAAGGTACCAAAGGTATCATCTTCACTTTTTTTTTTTAACTCTCCGACATTAACAGACAGAACATGTGTTAGCAAAAGAGTCCACCACACAGCTGTGTCAAAATGGTAACGCCAGGCAATGCCGTAACTTCTCTGTCTCAGCTGTGTTATGCGCCCTGCTTCAAAGTAGATGATTGACTCATGGCTAAAGGGGTGTTTTTGCAAGGTGCCTTGCAAGATCTACGGGAGAAGTATGGCTTGCTTCTCCTTCTTCCGAACTCTGTTTACTTTCCAGAGTGATTTTGCTTTTCATTTGGATTGTTTAAGCTCCCAAATTTACTGGCAAGCTGTAGCAAGAGCCAGCTGGCAGCAGCCAAAGAAGTTGGGGCCACATGAGCTTTTCTCATCTAGGGGCTATTGTCCCACCAGCTGCAGGCCAGCAGCTGGAGACCAGAGTGCCAGTGCTCGGAGAGCTACCTGACCGCTGCGGGAGCGCCCTGCCTGACTGCATCCCGCTTCTTCACAGCCATCCAGAAGTTGCTCGCGTGTCGTGGCATGGGATGCTTTGGGAGAAAAGGGCAGGCCCAGGGTACAGCACACATAGCAATTGATTTCTTTGCAAGCAGTCGAGGAGACTGATCCACTATTAAATACATTTAACCACCATCACAGAAATGTGAAATACCTATTTGGTGACAGAGGTTTGTGGGAACTCTGGATTATCATTGCTTTTTTGTACAGGCAGAGCTTATCAAAGGGCTTTCAGATAAAAGGATTTTCAGATTTCAGGGAGCAGCTGCCAAGCTTAAAGAACAAGTAAGTAAATAAACTGAATGCTCCTATTTCAAGCAAGGAGCTTGACCTACCAAACTTGAGCTCATTTCTGTGGCTTTGGTTCAAGTCCAACTCTAGATCCTTGCCAGTTTTCACTCTGTTGGCTCTCCACAGACTGCCTGTTTCACCTTGCAGTGATGATACAGCACTGAATTTTGACCTCCACCTTCCCAAGCAAAAGTAAGAGGATGCTCAGAACTAATATCACAGCTAAAAGCACCCAGCAGTAGATGTCCTTTATTTTCTCCTCTCTGTGTGTGCATACATGCACACACACACACACACACAGGCTTTTCATTTCTGTTAAATTCCCACTTCAAAGGATGTCCAAGATACATGCTTCACCATTTAAAAATCTGCACTGCACCTCATTTTATGAACTCAAGGTTTCACACACAAGCCAGCAATGGATTGTGGTGGTGACCCCAAAGTCAATGCCTCATTAGAGTCCTTGCAGGAGAAGGGCCAAAGGTTTCGTTTTCATTCACAAACCACTTGCATCTTTGCACTGTCTGATATTAAGAAAGCCAGCCTGTGAACAATTAGTTGGTTCGTGGCCAGATGAGAGCCAGAGTAATACCTGAAAAGACTTCTGAACACTCAGTAAGATAGTTTACAAAGTGCCCTGGACACAAGATTAAAAAAAACGACAAACCAAAACCACAACCTCAACAGTATCATCTTGTTCAAAATTATCCCCAGACCTGTGATAACTACTTGTCTAGAACATACAATGATCTAAGGGCTGTCCCACCCCTCCCTTCCCCATACCCCTCCCACCCACAAAACAAGAAGAAAAGGAGAACCAAAAGAAACTCTTGTAGGTAGCAATACAAAACATTAGGGCACTGTCCACAATGATGGGCTTACAGCATGTAAATATGTTTGTTCTATATGTAAGCAACAGAAATAGCAAGAAACCCAAGGAAGAGACATGTTCTGCTCGGTGGGCATCCTACATGTCTCACGAGTGTCTGCATTTCTGCCAGTGATACGGAAAAAAAAAGAGTCTTGGTCTCCCACGGAAGCAAATCTTGACTCAAGAGACCCTCACTGCCTCAAGACTTTTGCAATTCAGTAAACCAGCACTTAGGTCTTGTGCTGTTTAACAAGATACACAGTGGGTCAGCTGTGATCAGAAATCTAGGGAAAAAACCACAAAACCCAAACCCCAAAATTACCCCATACACTGACAGCCACCTTTACAAGAACACAACACAAGAAGAACTGAAGAAAAAAATCAGGTGAAAAGGATTGCCACTGATAGTGTTCCTTACTCAGAAATTAAAGGTTTTCCTTGAAGTCAGTAGATATTTTATATATATTTTTATATATATATTATTTATAGCGCTAGCAATCAACATGTAATGAAGAGATGGTGTGAAGAGCAGCAAAACTGCTACAGCACATAGCAGAAGGTGGACAACTAAAAGGATAAGCATTTGAAAAAGTAGTAATAACTGGAGGATAAGAAGCCTGCAGCCTTTTTTTTTTTTTTTTTTTTAAAGTAGATGTGCTTACCTGACATAAAACGTTACAATAACTCTTAAGAGTCGGTTCTGTCTGCCAAACTTATTTGCCGTTTTTCAAGAGCTGCCCCAGGGGAAAGCCTCTTGCTGAGCAGTGCTGCTCTCTGCAGCGGCAGTGTGCTGGAGCCTGGGCTCAGCCCCACGAGATGGCACTGTGTCCACGCAATCCAGGCAGAGGGACCACTGCTGGTTTTTCTCCCACCAAACATGATATCCCGAGCGGATCTTGGCCACCCTTGCTTCCCACCCTCCTTCCTTGGGGCAGCAGGACGGGGATGCTGAGGGGTGTGCACCACCGTCCTGTCCCAGACCCCTCTCCCCAGCCACATGCCCTGCCAGTGCGGTACCCCTGGAAAAAAGAAAAAACAAAAATAAAAAGAGCAAAATTAATGCAGGGGGAATGTCAGGTGAGGTGGGAGGTAGCGCGAGCAGCATTGGCAAAGCACGAGCACGGAGCTGCTGGGATGAGGTGTGGCTCTGTGGAGGAAACATCCCCATCCCCACCATCTTCTCCCGGCCCTGCCAGGGCTGGGGCAGCTCACAGTGCTGGGACCCTGCAAAAGCTGAAGGAGCAGGGGATGGAGAAACCATCCTGCCTGTGATGGCAGTGGGCAAGGAAAGGTTTCTGAGTGGTTGGGATGGAAGAAGAGCAGCTCACCTCCTAGCAACAGTGATGCCACTGCCCTAAGTGATGTTATTGACCACCATCTACCTCTTAATGGATGCTCCTCTTAATAAGAGCACCTTTTCGTCTCAATAAACCCCCTTTACAGTGATGCTGTAAAAGGAAAATGCTCCAGAATATTTTAAGAAACCTGCTCATCTGTTTTTCCTGATGGAGGGATTTAGGGGGGGGGTAGGTCAGAGGGCTGGTAAAAGGACCATCGACTTGTAGCCATTACCAAGAGCTACGAGATACTTTCTGGCAAGGCCCCTGTGAGAAGGGTGCACACGCTGCCCACCTAGCAAAAGCCAAGAGCCAGGAGTACCAGTGAGCCCGGGCATCAGCTAACAAAGACCGAGCTGAAGAGAGGAAGGGGCTGAAGGACAGTTCAGCTCATGTACCTGTCTTGGAAGAGGAGTCACACCGTAAGGACGTCTGGGAAGGGGAAAAACACTGACTAAGTACAACTGGTTACACCTGAAGATGGCACCGGAGGAAGAAAAGCTGAGATCTGTCTTTTCAGAGCCATTTTAGAGCTCCAAGATGCATAAAAAACACAGGGTAAGGGAAGCCCCAGTAGAAACCTCCTGAAGTTGAATGCCCATTGCAATGGGCTGCATCATGTGCCCAAGGGTAAGAAGAAGATGGTTGCTTGTAGAAAGGATGCCCTTGGCTTTGCCACATTCAGAGAAGGCAGGGCTTACACAGGCAAAATGCAGACAGATGTTCAAAGTTAAAATGTATGTCCTCTGGTCTCTGGTTTTGACTGAAACGCTGGTTTGCTATCTGCCAGATTACCTCTTAGGAGGACGGGAGTGCTTTCTGACCGCTGCCCAGCAGTCAATCAAAACCCTGCTGGTGTCAGGGAGCCAAGAAATTAAAAATCAGAACTCCCAAGCCTACAGAAATGTCAAATGGGAAAAAGGTCAGATGAAATTTTCCTTTCATTTTGACCAATGACATTTTCAAAGTTACCTTTAAAGGTGCAATCTGGAAAGCCTTCGGGAAAAACAAAACCAAAAAACACAAAAGAAAACAAACCAACTCCAGTGTCGGGAAGCAGATGAAACTGGAGCATGTGTGTAGGCAGGGACGTGTGTGTCCACAACAGCCACAACCAGGGCCTGGCTGGAAACCTGGAGCAGATGGGCTGGGGAAGAAAACCTTCTTTGCACCAGAAGTAGAGGACAGACAAGCCTGGCAGCAAAACTACTGTGATCCTACACGCTGTCACGTACCAAAGAGTCAGGATGTGACTGAGAGGGACAAATGTCCCCCTGGTCAGCCAGCGAGGACCTGCACCTCCCTGCCCGGGCAGCGGCGGTGGCCAGAGCACAGCGCAGACAGCAAACCGCAGTACACCGGGTTTTGAATTCACCCCTCCATCACCCTACACTGGCCCACATGGCAGGGACTTCCCTGGCTGCAGCAAGCCTGGGAATATCTGCGGAGATCCGCCGAGTGCATCTCACCCAGAAATGACTCAGCAGAGGAATCTCAGTAGTCTTACATCGGAAACATCACGGGAGGCAGTGGATTTCAGTAAGAGTGAGTGCCTGCAGCTCCATGGGAAGCTAACGGGAGCTGCTGGCTCTCAGACCACTTCAAAGCAAGACATATGGAGGCCCACCTTGGATGCACAAACCAGGTGGTCAGTGTCAGTGCCTCCACATGCTTGCACCCATGCTCCTGAACCAATGGGCTATGTGTATTTGGACTGGGAGGCTGATGCTGGTTCACAGCCACCTCGGGACAGGATTGCTTCCTGGAGCAACCTGGAGGCACCAAGGTCCTGCGAAACATCCCAAGGAGGGGTGCAAGGTTGGACCCTTTGCTGGTGCAGATCAGTGGCTTCAGTGGAGTGTCACCAGTTTATACCACCTTTGCACCGGGCATGAAGCACAGCAATGCTAACATGAGGTGAGCAAGCTGTGTGGGCTAGCAGAGGACTTTGGAGGAGGAGTATGATGGCTGGAGAAGGGAAGGACAGACAGCAGAGGGACATGTCTTGTAAGACCTTCAGGAAGGGGACAACAGGTTCCATGCAACCAGAAATGATTCATTCTGCTGCTGACAAAATTAGAAATAAAGTAATAATGGTAATAATAATAATAATAATCCTTGCACTAGATACTAATTAGTAAATAATTATCATAGCAACTTCTCTTTTTTATTTTTTTTCTGGATTTCTCCCCACC
>VWZZ01004465.1:946601-990079 GCA_013399095.1 Psophia crepitans | reverse complement strand
AGGGAACTGGGACTGTTTAGTCTGGAGAAGAGGAGGCTCAGGGGAGACCTTATTGCCCTCTACAACTCCCTGAAAGGAAGTTCTGGTGAGCTGGGGGTCGGCCTCTTCTCGCAGATAACTAGTGACAGGACAAGGGGGAACGGCTGCAAGTTGCGCCAGGGAAGGTTCAGGTTGGAGATGAGGAGAAATTTCTTCTCTGAAGGGGTCGTCGGGCATTGGAACAGGTTGCCCAGGGAGGTGGTGGAGTCACCGTCCCTGTGGGTGTTTAAGGAAAGGTTGGATGTGGTACTTAGGGACATGGTTTAGTGGGTAAAAGGTGGTGGGGGGACGGTTAGACTAGATGATCCTTGAGGTCTCTTCCAACCTTAATGATTTTATGATTCTATGATTCTATTATTCTAAGAAAATGCATGTATTTTTCTTTAAAAAAGCAGTAGGTACAAGTGGGTATGAGTCAGGCTGGCTGCTTGACTTTGCTCACCTTTCCTCACCAAGTTACAAGCTCGCTTTTGGATCTACCTGAAGCAGAAGCCCAAGGACTGGCCTGCTCCTCTTCCAAACATCAGCTGCAGCTTCTCAGGTGAAAGATGGTCCCTCCATGTTGCTCAGTGGTTCTCCTGACCCCTTCTGCTATGGCACTCAATTGGATTAACTTTATCTCACAACTCTCCCCCTTATCTATTAGAAACAAACCAACAGCTCTTGAGTAACACCTAATTGGATTCCCCCAGCACTGACTGCATTAGCAGTCTGTCCAAGGCCTCTCTGACTCACTTATTACTACTGTAGGGCTTTACGAACCCATGGAAAATTGTGTTACGCAGCACAGGCATAAACCCACCAGGACTTTTCAGGCTTGATCACTACAAAAGATCCTTTCCACTTTTTTTAAAGAGTAAAACCAAAAGGGAAATCAGACCGGGGAAAAGAATTGTTTCTAAAAGTCTGATAACACCAACACACTGACAGAGGCTGAGCTCCCAGGCTCTGTACAGACAAAACTGTGCTAAAGTTATGATATGCCTGCTTCAACCACTATACTTTACCGCCTTTCTTACATATAGTGGAAGAGTTTTCCCGCAGCAAAGCCTAGGCAGGCTGGTCTTTGCATCAGATAGTGTTTGGGAGGAAAACAGAGCGCGCCATTCGCAGTGATGGAAGTCACGGCTCTGCAAACGCAAACATGTCCCAGCCAGCGTGTGTGGGTCTGAATCCCAGTAATTCCCACGCGGAGCTAAGGAAACAAAAACGTTTACGGTAGCAGGATGTCTCTGCTTAGAGTCAGGCTTTGAACTCGTTTTGCTGCAAAGAGGCATTTGGGAAGTCACACTGGCTATGAATAAAGAAAAAGACCCACCTTTTAATAACCTTCACTCTTACATGTGCAGTTGGAGCTACATATTTCATGAGTGCGTCTATTATAGATACCATCTGTATAAATACACGTATTTATAAAGAGAAATAGCAAGTATGGTTATCTACTGCTCATCTGCATGTAGCGAGCGTGTGTTCGTGTGCATGCCAGAATTACGCAGTGAGGGTAAGGTTATATAGTTAGAGAAAGCAACAGCTTCGGCTTATTTTAGTTGCGAATTCCCAACCCAAAAAGCTGCATGCGAAGAGGTGTAATAAAGCAGTATGAAAGCAGGCAGTGATTAACAGCCCAGAAGCTTCTTTTGTCATTATCAACTATTTACAAAGAGGCATTTGTATGTTTCCCCATCTCTGGGGAGCTGGCACTTAGCATTAAAAATAAATGAATAACGAATGAAGCCCCATGTACCTTATGGTCTTTTAATAATGCAGAAATCTTAGGATTCAGGATATGATACAGGTAAACAAAGGAAAAAAGAACAGTGGGCAGAAAATAGTGTGAGATCCCTATGCAAAGGACAATTTATAGCGTGTGTGGGTTAAACTGTAAAACAGTGGCTTGTTGTCAAGCTCTTCTAATCAGAAAAATAACCCAGGGAGCAGGAAAACATGGAGAAGAGGGTTTAGTCAGTGCTACGACTGCAGTCCTGCAAGAGCTAGGAAGAGAGAGGAGAGCGAAAGCGAGTGAGAGAGCAACAACCACCTTAAGGGCATCCTGCGTGTCATCGAGGCAGTAGACCCGGATGCTGTATTCCAACGAAGAGCAGGACAGAGGTCCAAAGATGGCCAGTTTGAGACGTTTGGCTGCTGCTTTGGTGATTGACTGTCCCACCAAGGCATACGTGCTGAGGGTTTCTGTCAGGATATGGCAGGCCTCAGGGTCCAGCTGAATATAGCACGGAGTGGTGAAGTTTTCCTCCCCAACCACCACCACATCCTACGGGAGAAAAAGGCCAAGTTAGAGCTCCTGACCACTCAGCGTTGCTCTCCTTTGAGACAGCAATGCCCCTTTCAAGCCTGGATGATGCACAAAGTCCTTGCTGTTTGCACCTTAGATTAATCAAGATTCAAAACTCCTGCTTCCAGCTTTTCTCCTGTGTAGGCATGGGGAGGGGATAATTTCTCTGGGGTGCTGGTGGTGATGATGGTGGTAGAAACCTCCTCCTGTCCTCACTCCCCTAAGACTTGTAACTCTTTCCTCTGAGCCCTGCAGAAACTTTTAAAGTCCTGGGCAGAGTTAGGCAAATAATTAAAAATCACCAATACTTTATTGAAAAATATACTGCAGACTGCTTGGTGACCATGATTTAACATCAGTAGTCGCAGGTGTGTTGAATAAATAACTGCCCTTCACTTCCTAAGCATGACAATACAGAGCTGTAAAAACTCAAGGAAAGGTAGTAACCTCTACGATGGCTGAATACCGCATCTACATGAAATATCACCCACTGTTTCATCGAAATAATCCTCCGTGACGAGACTGCAGGGTGAAGAGAAAAAAATACATACAGCCCAAATGCAGACAACCTCCCCACCCTGTGTGTAACGGAAAACAGCTCCTCTGCTAATTTCTCCATTCAGCCCTGCAGGTAATATCCTGCATGCAATGCAAGGTGCTTTGAATGGCTCTGAGAGACAGCAGAAGCGAAAACGCAGCAGCGGATGACGGCTGCCTCTTGCAAAGCCACCACACGCTGCACGATGCTCGGCACAACTCATCTGTGTCACCCCTGCTGCCTGCAGGTCTGCAGCACAATGACCGCACCTGGGACCTGAGCAGTGTGGGCTCAAACAAAACTTGGTGTTAAGCTCAGGCCCCCTAGTCTCAGGAAAGGAAAACGTGCCACATTTGCAGGGGTGGCACAATGCCTCTGGAGGGCAAGGTGCTGCAGCACTGGCTGCGCCCCTCTATGGCCAGGCCAGCACCTGGCTCTGGGGATGCTGCAGGGGTGTGCGTGCATGCGTTCTGTGCATGTGTGCGACAGCATGATTGCATGCACATGTGGGACTCAGCTGCTCCAAAAGTGATCGGAGGAAGAAGATCACCATGGGATGGCCAGGGGCCCTGTGGATGCTGTGGAGGCTGCGCTGGCACTAGAGCATGTGCACCGCCAGTGGAACAACTGCTCCATCAAGGGCAGGAGGAGGATGAGGGAGAAAACGAAGAGATGCCAGTAACACACAGACACAAATAAGGAACATATGTGCGGTGCCAAGAGTCAGGTCGGTGGGGTACAGATTAGTTGGCAAGACAGACCGGTGTTTGCTGCATGCTCCATCCCAGCGTGAGGAAGAGCTGTTGCCACAGGCAGGGGAACAAACGCAAGAGCCTTTCGTAGGTGATGCTGGGCATGGTGCTCTTGCTGCTGTCAGCCCAACTGCTTTCAAAAGCCACCCTGCCCTCACTAAACCTACCGGTAGGGGAAAGTGCCCTTGCCAAATTAATTACGTGGGACCAAACTGGTGGCAGCAGGTACCTAGGAGGTGAAGAGGAGGGCTCTGCCAGGACCATCCAGCTCTGCCGAAAGCATCACTTTATGCTCCAGTTACAGTGGTAGATCCTCCTGCTGCACTGCTGGCAAGGAACCACCCCAGGCTCCCACCAGGCCTGCACTGCTCAGCCGTGCTCGTGCAACTCCCCACAGCTCACAAGGTGCAGAGTTGGATCCTGGTTACATGAACTGAATCAAAGTGATGTTCTACCAACAAAAAGACAAGACAGACAAGGCCTATACATTTTAAGCTGGCCAATATCTTGACGCTGAAGCAGGAGATAATTTGCAGCATTATTTTTACTTTCTTGAAAACAGACTATAAACCAGGAGAGTAAAAACCAGGCTGTAAAAAATATTTTCCTATTTCTAGAATCCAGTCAGACCTGATTTTCAGCCATTGTTTATTTTGCTTTCTCTCTTCCTTCTCTCCCCATGACTTCAGCACAATATCCTGCCACAACCAGAAGCTGAAGTGCCAACATCCTGCAAGGAAAGCTACGCTTCATGGGAAATAGCCAGAACTAGGAGGCACCAAATCAGGAGGCACTAGGCTGTCCCAAGACAGCCTTTCTGCCTGAACACTGGGCAGCTTAGACATCTGGTGCCAAAGGGCACTCCCGTGTGCCCGCAGCAGCCACGCACCTCGCGCAGAAAACCCAAAATACAGTCATCCCGGTCCGGCAAGGCAGCTGAAGGATAAGCAAGGTGCCCTGCACACAGCCAGCACACAGGCTGGAGCTCCGGAGCCTCACCTCCCACGGCCCCTGGGCAGCCTGGTGCTTCAGCTGGATCTGCCAGTCCTCCGTGTTCGGTTCTGCGCAGTGGTGCATGGTTAAAATGACGGGTCGGGTCAGCAGTGCTCCTGGCGGCCCGCAGCTCACCACCGGCGTCAGCAGGGTTTGGCTGTCTTCTACAGGCGGCCTGAACAGGGGACAGAAAGATGGATATGTTAAGAGAGTTGAAAAAAGTAAAAAGGCACATTCAGGTATGTAAAAATAAAAAATCCTTCTCTTAAAACAAAAAGATTGTGCAAGCAAAGACTGGGTGGGCTTTGTTTATTTGTTTGGGTTTTTTTCAAATCCCAAAATGTTTTTTTTTTGGGCCAAATATCCTTCACTTGTTAAAATGCAGGTTTAGGTGGCAGGAAATTATAGACCACACTTGCTGAGCACCCTCCACTCTGAAGCATCCTCGCAGACCACATGCAGAGGCTTCGTTTCACCCACTGCCGAAATGTGGCCACTGCTGCATTTGGCAGCTGCTTAGCAGCACACAGAAATGAACAGCGGCTCTTGTACGCGCCATGTGCGAGAAGTATTTACTGTCTGGACAGAAAGAAGTGAAAAACAGAGGAAGAGAATGAACTAATGAGCATGTCTGAAACCTCCTAAGTGGTACACAGCACAGCTGGGACATGCACTTTGGGTTCAGAGCCATCACCAAACCCACTGACACTCCGTTTTGCTTAAAAAGGCGTTCAGATCTACTAGAATGGCTATTGCAAATATGCCTGTGGGGAGCAGGCGTCACCGACAGCAGGGGAGAAAGGGTGAAGGGATGGTAAAGAATAGCACAGAGGGCAAAACATACTCGCAAAGCCTGAGATTTGTAGTGACAACCCAGAGCTGTTCAGCTAAATACATGGGTATTGTCCAGCCCACTTGCAGCCAGTCACTAGGAGTGGGTGATATGGGAAATCATCTAAATATACAGGATACATTGCATATACTGTGGTGTGTAAATGATACTCTGTGTGTGTGTGCATGCACATGTGTAAACTACTCCAGACCAACTGCTGAGGAGCTTAAAATCAGAGGAAGCATGAGTGACTTTAACTATCCCGACATCTGGTGCATGACAAATACAGCTGAATGTGCCTCATCAGCTGCCTCCCTAAATAATACAGAGGACAAATTCATGATCCAGAAACCAGCAAGTGGGACATTAAGTGTTTGATGTGATTTGCACTTAAACTCCAGATCTGCCCACAGGACCTCCCATCTTCTGCTCCAGCTAAGGATTCAATCCCTTGTTGCATTTACAAATACTTGTATTTACATCCATATTGGTTTTAGTGGAATTAGTTGAGACAACATTAAATACTGTTTATTTCTGCAAGTCTTTGCCTTTACCAAAAGAAAGAGCAAAAACGTACCTGTAATCTTAGACAATATTTTCAAGGAGATCAAATCAGGACAGAAGTTGTTCTGATATGCAATTTACTGCACCTATTCTGGACATGTCCACAGGCATATCCTAATTTTGCCCACCTTAATTCTCACTGAATTATCCATGAATCCCACAGAAAACAAAAGACAAACTGTTTGAGAAAACCTTTTTCACAGTGGCATGAAGGTGCTTTTGAGAAGTGTCTCTTGGTGCTACAAATGTTGTGGAACGTTTTTATAACATTTGAGGAAAAAAAGGTCCGGCATGGAAAAATTTAGATCTATGCAAATCAGTAAATCCAGATGATACGCATCTGTGGAAATTAACTGATGAGTTTACTAAATGACTTAACAATTGTTTCTGAAAAGCCATGGACTGGAAACAAACAGCTGCGATATAGTTGCCTTTCAAAAAAGATGTAAAATATAACAATCTGGACAGCTATTGCATATTAGGCCAGTTATTTTAGCCTAACAAACAGTATGTAAAAGAAATTAAACACTAGCAGATAGACTACGCAGTCCAGCTCCTCGTGCATGCTGTAGGGATCTCTGGATTCAAATTAAGAAAGTCAGGGATCGCTCTCTTGCAGACTGAATAAGTCATTGGACAGATTTTAACTAAAACATGACTTTTTTCAGACTCATTTACTTCAGTTTGATTTTGGGTTTGTTCGGGGTTTTTTGGTTTGTTTTTTTTTTTCATAAGAAGAAACAGGAAGCTGAAAAAACCCTGACAAAGTGGTGGTGGCTTTTAACAGTCACCTATCTTGAGCATTAATGGATATTTGAACACTGTCGTACAATCTAATTCAAGAAATTGCAAAAAACATGATGTCTTATGAGAAAAACCTTTCAAAATTACAGTATTTGTCTGGAAAGCTACAGATGCGACAAGCTATAGACTTAATCATCTGGTTAACCTAACTTCATCTAAAGGACTACTGACCCATGAAGAAGGAAGGAAAAAACCACAAGTTATCACAGTTTTCTGTACTGAATTACAAAACCAGCAGTCAGAAAGATTACAGGAGGAAATATATCATGATCACGGTAAAAAAATTCATACAGTGTCTTTTAGGTGAAAAATGACTTAAAATCGACATGAATCTGAGTACTGATGCATGCTTTTAAAAAAAGCCAAGAGGTCATTAAAATACTATGGTACTGATAAATCATACTGACTAAAATTGTCTCAAAGTAAAATTAAGTTTAGTCACTGCTCCGTGACAAAATTTTGTTAGCTGTTAAATTTTAGGACTCTGATGGAGGGCGTGATTCTGCGCCGCCACATTTTATATTCGATTAGCACGAGTATTCAAGATGATGCAGAACACAAAGTCCGGAGGTGCTCCGATTGCACAGTCAGCAAGTGAGATGGGAAGTGGATACAAGCATACAAAGGACATGCAAAAAATAGCAAGGCTTAGTAATTTTTCCCCCAAGTTGAGAAGCAGCATCTTTTTCAACAGACTTAGGAGATTTATTGCCAAGTAGATGAGATATGCGTGCTCCTGAGCTGGGTATGTATGATACAAGACACTCGGATGAGTGAAGAGCAGAAAAACAGGCCAGCTGCAGGGGTGGTTGACTTTGCAGTCCCAAATTGCCAACCAGACACGCATCTGAGTCTGGCACCACAAACACTGCTGGTCCCCATGGCTCTCCTCCACCACCCACCTCAGCTCTCCGCCAGTTTGGGGACTGCAAGTGACCTAACTACTTTAAACTTCTAAAAGCTGAGCTATAATGAGCTGCAGAAAAGTTCTCGAGTAGGGCGAAACGGCAGTCGGTGTCATCTTGCTCTACTGAGGTCAATGCTAAACCTCTCCCTGACTACTGTGAGGGTTTCTACTTACAGTCTGGAAGGTAAAGTAATTAGCAAGACAATCATTGAATTTACAGATAACAGTGAATAAGGAATCTCTGCAAGTAACAATGAGAGCCAGAAAACAATGCAAAAGATCTAGAGATGGTAAAAATACGGGTAGGAAATAAAATCCTATTAATTGTACAGCAGTTCACACTCCCAGAGCAAAACAAGTTCCAAACGTAGTTATTTAGTAGCAAAGAAAAGCAATAAAAGTGAAAAAGATCTCAGGTGAGCTTACTGCAACGCAGCAGGCATCAACTTGTGACACAGCAGGCAAAAAGTAACTCAGATTTCTGGGTCTGTATGGGACATGGCATGTCAGAGCACGCTGAGCTGATATTCCCTTTCCCATCCAGTTCTAACGTGACTGCAGGCAGCAGGCTGTTTGGGGACCGCGGTGAGATCTCAGAAATAAACACCTGAAGCCCAGAGGAATGAGGCACAACCACGCAGTGGCCCATCCGGCAGAGAGGTACCCTATGACAACTGACAGGAAAAAGGAATGAAAAATCTCTTGACAGATCTTTTCTTATTTCTCACTGTTTCTAATTTCCATTTTAAAGCAAAAGGATTACAGCTTACTATAGCTAATGAGAACAGAAACAGATGCAGTAGACAAGATATATTATACAAGAGATATTAATCTTTCTGCTTCAAGGCATAAACCCAACACTAATTGATGGGATTAGTAAACAACAAATTCCCCTGAAGACAGGTTATTTTGCAGTCATTCATTACGAGCAATTTTCTCCCTTCTCCTGGAGCAGGTGATGCAGCGCTGGCAAAGCCAGGATCTTGGCCTAGACGAGCACCTCTTGTGATCACGTACTGTGACTTCTGTGTTACAGATTGCAGGAGATCCAGCACAAACACGGACACACTGGAGCATATAGAGCAGAACGATCTATGGGCAGACGTCTTCAGAACCTACTTCTAGCCTGTTATCAAAACAACAAGAACCGTTCTATCAAGAACGGTTAAATGTTATTTAAAAGCAAACAAACTTTTATTTACCCTATCTGGTCCCTTCATAATCAAATCTGTGATTTTTAATGCAATTACTCATTTGAAACTGTCTCCCTGTAGTAAGCCAGAACATATTCATTAAGGTAGCTGTCAAACAGCAGATGTGAGCACAACTAGAGAAATCTCTGCTCCTCAGTGGGCCTACACTGTGCTCGCTGGCACCGTGCATAGGCGTTACAGGCAATCACAGCAGCTCAGGAAGCACAGGACAGAGCAGGGACAGAGGAATGGCTAACTCATACAGATGGCAATCCTTCTACACAGCTTAGCCAAGAGCTGGAGGAAAGACATTTTATTCCTCCTTCATTGCTGGGACTTTAGTTTTAATATGTGTTCCTTCTTAAGTTTCAAACTTCATATTTTTGACTGACCCTGGTTCTTCTGCCCGTGTATCTCTAGAAGGAAAATGATCTGAAAAGGTTTCCTCCCCTTTTGCTCATGCTATGGTCTTTTTTTTTATTTGAAAATTTCAATTATGACTGGCACTTGATGAAATTGTCTTCTGGAGTTGCAAAGTAATTTTGCAACAGCCATAGATACAGAAGGAAGGTGGAGAAAAAAGATGTGGAAGACTTCAATTTCTTTTATTTCTCATCACTAAGATTGAGTTTACTGCTGAAAAAGGCAACATTGCTCCTTGGATCAAACTCATTGATCAGCTGCATGACTTTAATATAAAATCTATATATACACTGTGAAGCCACTGAGGAAATCCTGACAAAGCTCACCCGACCCTTTTAAGGTAGCTAATTTCGAAGTTGTACAATTTATGTGTTTCTTCCATCAAGATCTTTATGAGTGCTGCCTGCTTGCTCTATTCTTCAGGTTTGTCACATTTTGTGGGCATGTATGGGAGATTATACAGGAGTGTCCTTCACCATGCCGTATTTAGTGCAGCTCTTGTCTCTGATCAGACTATGCAAGAGTAGCTCCACCTAAAGCTGTGCAAGCTCGGCAGGGGTTCACACGGGAACACGGGAACTGCCATATGAGATCAAACCAATGGTCCATCAAGACCCAGACCTCGTCTAGCACTGACCAGTGCCAGATGTTTCCAACGGAAGCACACAGCTCCACTAATTTAGCTCCCAGCTAAATTTGTTTTTTAACCCGAGGCAGTCAAGAAAATCCTGAAGGTTGGAGGTTTATACTCATGCTATTTAATCCTTAAATGTGTAAGACTTAGGCTCTCACTGATGCTCATGGGAACAGGTTCTTGCCAGGTACTGGTCACAACAATGTGTTTATTTTACAGGTGAAACCACAGATCAAGAAGGCAGTGATTTGCAAATCTCAAAGTTGGTGGTACTTCCCCAGACCAAGGGAGAGAGTATTTGATCACCACTGAAAAAGACAATGAGCTTCAAGAGAGAAACCTTGAGAAACAAGAGAGATAGTTGTAAAATATTCTTATAGGGTTGTAATTTTTTCAGTTATATGTATGTATCTATATACACACACACATGTATGTGTACATTGAAACACACACACATATATATACACACTGATATCCTTTTGCCCACTGTAGCTACTTCATAAAGCACATGGACCATTCCATGAGGTCAACATGAATCTCTCACGCCAGCCAGGGATCACAGCCCAGTGGCTGCTTGCTGTCCATCCTGCCCTGAATGACAGGCAGAACGAGGATGAGCTTGCAGTGCAGAGGCAGGAAAACTAGTGTGCTGAAGTACTGGTCTAGGAAAAGAGAAAACCTGCTGTGCCACAAGCACGCTAACATGCTTAGAGAAAACAACTGCCTCCAAGTGGTGTTCGTTGCAAGCCATCAGAACCCCAATTCACCGCAGAAGGATAATGCTTTTAGGGTGACCCTCCTGCTCTCACATGCTTTGATGGATATGAAATGGAATAAATAGTGTGCCTCTGAAAGCTCTCCTAACCAATCTGCAAGGCAACACAGAGAGTGATACTACCCGGTTGTGCAGTCTCTCAAGTTTCTGTACCACGGGTTTGAGAGACTAACTGGGGAAATGTATAAGGAAAACAAAGGAAGGAAAAGAAGAGAGGAATCTGCAGGACTCTGAGGGATAACAGATTTCCTGTTCCAGCTTGAACTGTTCAGAAGTCATTTCATATTTCTACAAACAAAGTGCGAGCTAAATCTTAAGTTGCTGGACATATGTGAGCTGTGATGGTGAGCCTCTCTGTTGCTGCACTGGTTCTATTTAGGGTAGCGCTACAGAGACAAATTCTCGCCTCAGTGGTGGCTGTATATCAAGAAAAAGAGCCTGCCTTCATTTCTGAGTATAACACCCATTTTATAGTTTCCTATATGTCCCCTTCCAAACTACATCAACAGGACTTTTCAACCCATACGCATTGACACAGCGCACATGAAAATAAATACAGGGTCTCACAGGGTTTACTGAACGCACTCCAGTTACCGCTTGGCCACGAAAGCGAATGTCTGCAGCTAGTCCTTACTGCGGACTATATCACTTTCTGCTGGAGTGCTATAAAAGCACAGCAGCAGATTTAAAAAGTAATTACGCTGCACACTAACTTGTGGTACCCATATGACTCCAATTACATGAAGAAACATCTGTGGCCCATGCAGTCAGAGAAGGAGGCTTTGACCGAGCTGCAGCTCTGCTACAGGAAGTGAAGTGTCTGCTAACAGAGTCCTGCAGCAGGAGACCATTACAGCTGGGTGCTGGGTGCCACCCACCCCTTTCTGCTCCCAGGCACCCGGGGAAAGGGAGCAGCTAACACAGGAGGAAGTTACAGTCCAACAGCGTTTAAGCCTGTTTCAGTGAATATTCAGTTCCAAGTGATCAGGACAACACCGAATGACCTCTATTTTAAATGTCCTAGAAGCGATTAGTTTCCATGAGCATGAAGACCCTGGCATGCCTGGAACAGGGCTGAAAAACCACCATAAATCAAGTAAGCAACTGGGGTCTGTGTGCCCAGGAAGCAAACAGCAGCACGATGGGACGAGCCCTGTTGCTCCGTGGGCAAGGCAGCCCGCTCACTCCTCTCCTCTCCTAGGGAAAGAAATCATGTCTCAAATCTTCACGACAAGTGAGGGTACACACTTTTCCATTCACTTCCACAGGTGTACTTCAGCACACTTGCTCAGTTTCATGGATGGCGCAGCTCCAAGCATGCTTTTCCCAATACAGGTTATCCCCTATGTGACCTGCTGAGTAACAGCTATCAGAAAGCACATAGAGGAGGCTTTTTGATCCTTGAAGCAAATAAATCAGACTTCCATGTAACATTGGTTGTCCATAGTTGCATGAATAAGGAGGCAGGGATTCCCTCCATAACTGGCTGAAATGAAAATAATTACACATATTGCACATATAGCTCATTCTAGGAATGATTATTATTATTTTTTTTTTAAGAATTAGATATTTTTAAAAGGGAGATTTGGAAGCAAGTTGAGTAACAGGGGATAACCTCTGATGTTAATATTTTTTTCCTTCTGCAGGAAAGAGTCCTTCTTCAATGCTGTTTGTCTTTAAAACACAGTCAAAAGTAATAGAAATACAATCAATACTAGATATGAACAAAGGCACATTTTCTGTAGCTGCAATTAGCTATTTTCAAAGAGCAGGCCATGAATAATGTATGCAAAAGGACGGGGGGGGTACTTATTTTTTCTTTAAGCAGATTATTTTAACATGGGTGAAAGACTACCAAGCTAAAAAAATAGTGTTCAATATCACCCAGTGTATAAACAGCTGTGGCTTAGCACATAATAAAAGCCATTAAGGGGCTGAGCCAAAAAATGTATCTAACTATGAGGCGGGGAAAGAGGCAAAGTACCGTGTAATGATTGCTTAGATTCACATTCACCATTCAGCCTTTTTGCACACAACTCTGTTCTGCAGACTGAGATCTCACCTTTCTCTTCACTCGGTTTTCTTAAACTGCTTCAAATGGTAGCCTGGCCTTTTCGGAAACTTTTTTTTATGCCAAGGCTGTCAGATCACTAAGTAGACATTGAGACCTAGAATATGAATTCGCTACACGTGCAGATAACAGGTGAGAACAAGGGCCATCCCAACATTGGCTCTGGGTGGTCCTTGGCATGCTGCACTTGGGGCTAAGCAGGACAACTACTTGCTTACTTCTACCTCGGAGCAAGGAGGGGTGAAGGGCACCAAAAGCCTTGTTTCCATCTTCACTGCATGGGCTAGCCAAGCCCACATAAAAATTCACTTTCATTATAACAGGAATAGTCCTGCTGCTGAGCCGCTTTGTCAGCTGGCTCCTCCACTCCCTTCTTCTTTGCAGCACAGGTCTTTATTAAGAGATTACCTCACACCTTCTCTGCCGCACCAAACTCACGCTGGCACATTTTCCTTGTTTCTGGCTATGATTCAGCATCTAACAAGCTGGAGGGCTTGCTGCAGAGTGCAGCTCTTGGTTAGAAAAGCAAAAGTCTATCCTTGGCTTTGCTCGCGTTTAGCTCCAAGTCAGCAAATAGCTTTGATGCAGTTAACTTTGCATAAGCATATTACCACAGGTCTTTAGTTACTACATTTTCCCCCTCCGTTAATGCACAAGCAAATAAATGTAGGCTTTTACCTCATGTTCTCCTTCCTGTGAACTGTCACATACATTTCATAGACTCTCCCTTGTGGAACGGCCCCTGCTGGGATCAGCAAGCTTACTCCTGCAGAAGAGAAGAGACACGAAGGATAAAATGGAGGAAAAAAGGCAAGTTGTCCTGTGAAGAGGAGTGACAGGAGAGGCAGAAGATGAAGACTGCAACGCCAGACTTTCACCCAGCCTCACCAGCCAACTCTACGTGACCTCAGCAACTCGCGAGAAAAACGATTTACTGCAATGCTGGTGTCTCCAGTGGTCAGCTGGTCTGGTCTTATTTCTCTTGTGTGTTGGCACTGAAATACAGGAGTGGAGAAGATGATTTTCTTCCCTTTTATTTTATTTAAAGAGCAGACAGATGGTTATGCCGCTGCTTACCTTGTAAAATGATGGAAAAATGAACAATTCTGACTAAAATTTCCAACAGCTGTAACGGGACATCTCTCCCTAGGCAATTCTTTCTTAATTATAATCAGGAAAGAAAGACAGAGGAGCACTGTCCCAGGAAGCAACAAGAACCAGTTGTTTCCTGAAAGATGGCTTCTGCAGCTGGTATCCTGTCTTTTAATGCACTCAGCTAGTAATTAGACTACCAGGGAGACAAAATTGGGCTGCTTGGTATTTTGAATGTGCCTAGTCCTGTAACGTGGCTCAAAATTTGGGTATACAACCTTGAAAAACATGTGGGCAAATAAGCTCAGTGCCCTTTTCAGTGGTGATTAGCTGCACATTTGATTACAAAACACTGTTCTTCCATTATTGCCATTTCAGAAATGTCCTGTCGTTACATGACAAACACGGCACACGAACCAGCCATTTCACTGCTGGACACGTCTCAGCCAGCTGTCTTTGCAGATGTGGATTAGCTGGGAATCAGTGGCAACGTTTTAATATCGTTATTACTACAGAGCTGAAAACAAAGTTACAGGCAGATTATTTACATATATGCATACGCACAAGTCAGGCTTTATAGAAACCTTGCACAGCCCTGTCTCCTTTCTTTAGCTTACGTGGTTTGGTTACGCTGGAGAACTCCCGTGTGTTGGTGTGCAGGGGCTCAGTCCCATACCTGGCTATGAAGGGTGGGATTAGCTAGGAAAGCATTTTCCACGAACGCCTTCTGACACCTGTTTCCTTACAGGCCAGTTACAGTCTCACCTGTGCACAGCCTCAGCCGCAACAGGGCAGGCAGAGCACAAATGAAGGGCTTTGATCATATCACTAGGAGGATACACGTGTCTAGAAGCTGCATGGAGGCATAGACAGTCGTGGTAGATGGACTGATATATTTTACAAAACATTTTTATCATTTTGAGGGATTACAGCAATAAACAACCATTTTTTTTCTTTACAAATTGATATTAATATAGGTGAATTAAATGTGATTAACAGACTTTGTTGACAACGTGCACCACCATAGCATAAGAAACCTGAGTATTAATATCTACCTTCAGCTGATACTCAGGAAATGTGAAATCCAGGATTGTATAGCATGAATTTTCGACATGGCTCAGCAGTCAGCACCATATTTCTTTAAGTAGCTCAGCTCTCACTCAGGGTCTTAATAGCTTTTTTTGCACCCTGTTCCACAGTAGCTCAGAGAGAAGGGTTATCACTCACCAACCACTTTTGATGCTTCCCCTACTTTAGATGTTAATGTTGCTTTTCATTAGCATCCCAAACCCACAGGAACATCTAGGTGCTGAACTTCCTTTGAACGTCAACACTTCATTTAGGAGCCAGACAGCAGTATGGCTCTCCTAAAGAATCCCAAGGCTGCCCAGGAGCTCCCGGGATGCTCTGAAACTGCCTCCTGGTGCCTGGGTGTCTGAAGGGGGCCCGGCACCCTGGCCTCAAACCCTGTGAGAAAGATTGGGCAGCACTTTGCAATTACATCAACATGCACTTGATGCTCAGTCCCTCTCTTTTCTAGCTGTAAAAGAAGTCAACAATACCTATAATGAGGAGAGAAATATGGAAAAGACACTCTTGAGCCTTATTTTCCTTGGGCATATAATGTGTGCAAGAAAAAAAACCATCCAAAAATTAGTATTCTGCTGTCCTACTTAACACCAGACAGTCCGCAATGAATTGGAAGTGGAACAACTGATTTGTTTTTTAATTAATTTGTCCTTTTTATGTGTGATGACAAGACTGAGCCTTTCTGGCTTGGAGTCCCTTTTCTAGAACTGCATGAAAGGAAAAGGTCAAGGATGCTGAATTGCACTTCACACAGGGAAGCTCTGAAGCTTCACATGTCTCAGAAAGTGGCTAAGAAACCTGCAATATTCTGTTTAAAAGCTGGCCAGGATACTGGGAAAAGAATATTTGAAGTACCTTGGTAGACCTGAATGGGGGAAAACAAACACATCTGTTTGTTCTGAACAAAGGAAAGACAGAGTCCTAGGAGTGACCTTGCTTTTTCCTGCATAACAGCAAGCTAACTCCACTTAAAGGCACAAAACAACCGCATCTTTAAGCCAACGTGGCTAGCACTTACCTGAATTGGGAATGACTAGGTGACCTCCTAAGGAGTTGAAGGTCCCAAATGCAGTGCATGATGGGTCTGTTTGCCGAGCAAGGCTTTGGTTCTTCATGTTCAGGGTCTCATTCTCCAGTAGAGACTGAGTAATCTGCGGAGACAGCTTGGAGGAGAAGTCAGAGAGGTCATCCTGGGGTGTGACTGCACCAGAGGTGTTATAAACCTTGATCTTTAGGTTGGGCAGCGGGTCCAGGATTGGAGAATTCGTCATCGGGATTTTATCAGAGACGTCATGCAAGGCATAAACAGGACCCCTGTACATGGCTGCAGCAGAAGTGAGGTCTGGTGGCACTGCCAGGAGGTCTGCATTGGAGGTGACAAAGAACAACTGTATTACTTTTCTATTCTGATGACTTTCTTCTGGGTAATGACTTGAGTTTGCATTTTGCATTTTGCCTTTCGTACCAAAAGTTAAGATATACAAAGTGTTTGCAGATCGAACTCCTTTTCCATGCATCCCTCCAGCAAACTCCCAGGACTTGCACTGCCCGAGCCGCTATGGAATCTAATTGTCATAAAAAATTACAGCATGTTTCTGCTTTAAAGATTTCTCACTGAGATCACTTTTGCCAAGCTGCACTCAGATTTCAAGTATGATGTGCTTAGCTTCAGGGTAAGATGTTTTCCTTACTCAGTAGGTCTAGTTTTATCAACTAATACCCCATTCCTAAATGTTAAGTGACAATCATTAATCAATTTATCTAATTGGCTTAATGACATCATTGCTGAAATAAAAGACAGAACAAACCTACGAAGTCATCGTGCCCATGACTCCCCGCAGTGGGGGATTAGTACCTGCATTACTTTTAAACCAAAACTTCAAAAAGTGTATCTCCAGCAAAGAAAATGACACTTTTGCTGATCATCCACATGACAACTTTCTTGTCATCTT
This sequence comes from Psophia crepitans, assembly GCA_013399095.1. Taxonomy (NCBI): domain Eukaryota; kingdom Metazoa; phylum Chordata; class Aves; order Gruiformes; family Psophiidae; genus Psophia; species Psophia crepitans. The sequence goes on along the minus strand of VWZZ01004465.1, from coordinate 973,128 downwards.
AACTCTTTACTTTGATTTATCCTTCTTGCACAGATAATATGGCGAAAAAGAGGAACTCCTCAGCCTAAATATGGGTCTTGAAAAAGCCAGCACTACCTTTAGAGTGTTTTTTTTCTGTCCAATGAAGTGTGGAAATAATCAAGCTGTTACGCACCAGTGACAAAAATGCTCATTATTAAATGATGTTCTATTGCAACTTCTTCTTCTACATTGTCTATTGAAAGTACTGTACTTCTTAAACTACTATTTATGCCTGTGGACACAAGACACAGTAAAAAAAGCTATTAGTGCAACAAAGGAGAGGAAGATGTGATAGAATTATTGTACTCCAATACCACTCCTATGATGAATTCTACCTCAGTTGTTTCTGTCAGAGCTTTGCCTTTGATTTAAATTTCATCTGGAACTGTATTTTCATACGTGTCTATGTTTCACTCTCGCATTCAAGCTCTCTCTTCAGAAGCTAAATTCCTCTGGCCTATGCTCTTGAGCACATCTGAAAAGTGCCAACATGGGTCTTGAGCACTTGACCGACAGAAAGAAATGGATATAACCTTTCTCCCTTTTATGATACGCCAACAAGTATCCAGCAAATATCATTCACGCAGCCCAAGAGACCATGTCCTTACAGCATCTCCCACAACTGGTCAACATGGAGTGAAATGACAACTAACCTTGCCTTGCAGCCTTGATGTTAACAGGCTGAAATCCCCCATTTAGCGCTGAGGAGTCGATAATATCTGATTCAAAGTCACGGTGGTTCTTGCGATAGACAAACAGGGCCACAACCACAGAAATAGCCAGGCACACGATCACGGCTATGACGATCCCGACGTAGAGAGCAACATCGTCTGAGTCAGGAGCAGCTAGAGGGAGAGAGGCCAGGAACCTTGAAGAAATGTGCTTCTCACAGGGACTTTCAAGAAAACACATTCTTATTACTCTCGTTTCCTGCAGATATTTACTACCTTTTTTATAGGTTAATTTAAAATCCATTTCCAAAGCTATATAACAGGTCTATGCCCTTTTGATGGAGAATGATCTTTGATTTCTCTCAAACTTGTGTTCTAACTCTTTCCCTATCTACCTGTTCAACTATCTAGTACCCAGGCTGCGAACTACTAAGCATAACACACGTTATAGACTTAGCCTCATGAAGCAAATTCACCCTACAAAATAGAATAGTATGTCTTAGTGACATAGTGTCATAACATTGGTATTTACTGGTTCATCTAATACCAAAAAACATGTTGTGGGTTTTTAAACTTCAGAAACTTAATTTTTTTAATTAAAAAAAAGAATCACACCCCACACACACACACACCCCCTTACAAGTCCATTATCTGTGGAATGCCTGGAATATCAGGCTGTATCTTTGAGTTCGCTTTTTTTGAACTATAACATGTCAAGCCATGTTTTTGCTTCCACCCATTTCCATTAAAAAAAACCCAAAAAACCTAGTGTAGCAGAGAATCAAACACTGAATTCTCATCACGGGCATTAACATCTATGTATTTGGATAAAAGCTGAAGCGAGCACAATAAATAATGTGGTAATTTACCAAAAGGAAACAAGATTTATTAGAGCCGTCTTGTGAGAAAATGGCTATGATATTTCTACTAGCTGCTCATACCGGATCTTCAGCACTAATTCCAGGCTAATCTCTAGAATCATTATCCACTAGACTTTTTTTTTTTCCTGAAAGGTCTGAATGTATGATGAAACTTTGATGTATTTCTATACAGTGAAGAATCCCAGTTTTAGAGATACTGTAATGAGAAAAGAAGCGCAAAACCAAATCAGACTTTTTAGTACCTCATTTTTGTCAGTTTGAAACATGCAAAATCTTTTTTTTTTTTTTGCTCCCCACCTTCTAGCCATTTAAGCCAGGCTGCCCTCCAGCCATAGAGGGGAGAGCTGGCAGATACTGAAAGGGACCGATCAATCTCTGGGAGCTCCTAGCTATCAGACCTTCAATGTACCAGCCTCGAAACATCTTTTTTTTTTTTTTTTTTTCTCAGCAGTTCAGAAAGCAGATTGCTGAGTTCCAGCTCATAGAGAAGTTGCCCCTCCACCACATTTCTTCCATTTACTAAGGAAATTTTATTGAGAAGAGGGTTCATTCTCTCCAGTCTCTGTGGGGGCATCTTCTCCCACTTTCCCGGCTGTTATCATTCTGTGTCAACCCTCTGACAGCAAAACACTGCGACTGCTGTCAAGCAAGCACCATGCCACTTGCTCTGCCACAGGTCCCTCTTTGCCTAGACACACAGAGCTGGCATAACAGGAAAGCTTGACCCAAGAAACAGCATCAAAGTAGCATCCAGAAACGTAAAATCAAACATCAAACTTACAAGAAAATCCATATTCATTCTGGCTTCCCTGTTCAGTTGAAATAGGATAAATGAAACCTTAAAAAGAAAGAAATTAAACAAAAATGGGAACAAAATCAAATTAATGAGGAGAACAAAAAAGGGAAGCATGAAAAATGGTTTAATTAAAAAAAAAAGAAGGAAAAGAAACTGATGGCACTTTAAAATTCTGATACAGCACAGAATTATGATTTTGCATCCCCTGTCTCCTCCAGAGCCTTACTAAGAATTAATAAGCAGGCAGATTGAATTTCTAAGCCAAAATCGGTCTCGAGTCACTAACTTTGGAGTGCTTAAAGTCTTTCTTTTATTGAGCATAAACTCTAATGGATCTAATTTATTTCAGACATCAAGGGTCATTAGCATATGGAAAGTCTTTTTTTTCCCTATCCCTGCCATATGCTTTAATTCCCAGGACATGTTCGGTGAGGCTCTAAACAGTTTTTTTATTTAATTATAGTAGCTTGCTGTTGATCTAATAGAGCTAAAGGAGACCTGTCGTCACTGGTCAGAGGTTAAATACCCATTTGTGGAGCAGAGTCCATGCACAAAGCCCTCTCTCTGCATTTCCCTGGAATTATTTTATCCTATCTTTAAGACGTGTTCAATAGGAATTCCTCAGGGAGCAAAGAATTTGTCAGCAAACGGGAAACTGAGTGGCTTCTCCTCAAAATTATTACAAAATCAATAAGGCCCCTGGGGTCATAACATTATTTATTTGAAATCTTTGCAAGCACCGTATATTGACAAAATCACAACACAATTTACAGCTGTATTTTGGAATGGATAAATAAGAGAGATCATTTCCTTTGTCTTTTCTTTCTGCAGCTCCCAGAACACGGCAGGCTGGAGCTGCTTAGTTCACACACAAGTCCTGTGAACTCGCTAAGCCCCCCCCCAGACATTTTCCATCCATATGGGAAACGAGTGAAATGCTCCAAGTCCCACCCTGCCGCAAAGGTAAATGACAAATCCAAAGTAAGCGGGGGAGTTGCTGTCAGGGACAGGGTTAAAGTCAGTGTAAGACAGAAGGTAGCTCTCCTCCACCACCTTCCCTTCCATGCTTTTGAAGGGAATCTCAGCCCCTCTCCTTGGATCACGCCGCAAGGAGCTCACACAGCTGGGGACTCCCTGCAGGGGAAACGGAACTGGAAAATGAACTCCTGGCCCATGCCTAATGCACAGGCCACATTGCAGGCAGGCCGGGGTAATAATCCCCAGCTCCCAAAAATATTGAGTTTGGGTGCTCAGCATCTGTTGTGCTTTACATATCCTACTCTGATTTGATTGGCAATAAATTACATTAATTTTCCCCTAGTCAAGTCTGGCTTGCCCGTGATGGTAATTGGAGAGTGATCTCCCTGTCCTTATCTCAAACCAGGAGCCTTTCCTTGCATTTTCTCTCCCCTGCCCAGCTGAGGAGGACAGTGATAGAGTGGCTTGGTGGGCACCTGGTGTCCAGCCAGGGTCAACCCACCACATCACAGCAAGAAGAGCTGCTTTTTGATGATGACCTTTTTTTTCTGAGGCATTGTGGGACAGACTGTATTGCCTGTAATACCTATTTAAAACTTTATTTCACAGCAATGATTCCAGCCTTGTAATTGCTTTTAGAAATACTAAGAAGTTCTTACACTCATTTATTTGGTTTTTTGAGGCAAGTTCACCTATGTGTACTCTCAACACACATACTCTGTCTCTCGTAATAACTGCTTCCTACCTCTACTAGCGTACTCCAGATACTGGCCATAAAAAATCAGGCACGCAACATCAGAGGGCTTGAGTGAGTGCTCAGCAAGTCTGGGCATGAATTTACAGGACTCTAGTTATCCCCCACTTACTCCCCAAATGAATGCTGAGGCCCATATTTAGTCAGCCTCAATTTCCGCTACAGCTTCAAGCCCAATATTTCCTTTGGCAAGATGTCTCTGGAGACCAAGAGGCAGCCAGCAGGAAATATGAGACACAAGGACAAGGTGGAATTTAAGCTGGCTGCATCTCCATACGCCTTTTTGCCTCCTACTCAAATCCACTGGGAAAGCTGAGGATGCCTCTGCACTTCATGTGCCCCAGCACGTTCTCAGGGGAGCCGGCATGGGACAGCATGCGACCCCCGCTCTGCATCACCCACAGCGCTCGAGCTCACCCATGCAGAGCTGGAAAGGCTATTCCTCTCTCCTCCTGTTGCAGTTCAGCTGGCGAGTTTTTTGCATTCAAGGCTGTGCGCCATTCCCGCCACATCTGAAGTGATCTAGCAACTGCCACGCAATGGGCACAAAGGCCTGGGTTAGCTGTGATATTACTGAGAGCATTCTCTCCTCCTGGGAAAATGGAAATCTAAATTCAAGTCTTTCTCAGCAAAATAAACAAGTGTGGCCCTCAAATACTACAAAAGAAATTTACCTCATTGCAACCTCTTCACAGACCTTGTTTGCCACAAATACTTATTTGCATCGTACGCAAGTTTGCACAGATTCTCTGATAACCACGGAGAGCATCCTTGCAGCTACATAAGAGTGACACCAATTTCTTCAACAAAAATGTTTTGTGTACATATTCAAAGGCAAGTCTACTAAAACTGGAGGATGAGGTGCGCTGCTTCCATTAGCCTCACAAAACAACATACTTAAAGTAAGCTTGATTTTATTCTCTTGTGCGTGCTGCAAACTGAACCAAGCACTCAACTCCAGAAAACTGTTTCCGTGCAAACACAGCCTGGCTTGCACATGTCTGCATTTTCAGCCTGAAAAACAATTTTTTGCTGAGGGTCAAGAGCAACAGCTGATCAGCCTGGCTGTAGATGGACAGGCAGCCACTTGTGCTGGATGTAAAGGCCTTGTCGAGGTGACAGCACTACACAAGCTATGCTGTGGTGGTTGTACGACCCTGTTTGCTCACAGTATGTGGGCAGGCTTCCCTGGCTGAAGATAGCAGAGACCTTACCTTGGGTTGACGTTCAGCATCCCAGCCAAGCGGCAACTCCAGGCGTCCACTGATCAAACGCCAGCTCCATTTGCACTCGCAAATTATGGACATTTGTCGGAGAATGCTCAAACATGGCAACTATGGATGCCTTCTGTCATTTGGGGAGGACTTTTTAGAATAAAACTACTTTTAAACCCTCCTTTGTCATCAAAGTGCTCTTTCAAGAGGGAATGGGCACTGCAGTGGCAGCAGTAAGGGGAAGGCTTGCAGCCACACGCTGGTGGTAGTGGCTGGGCAGGAGGTAGGGTTATTGCCATGCTCCAAGCACAAGAGCACAGGTATTGCTTTAGAAAGTTGACTTTCACACTGGTCCCTCTGACTACACCTTCAAACAATGAGAAAGGACATTTTCATCAGATAATGATGCAAACCTGCTGGGATTAGTAACTGAAATAATGAAGAATGACTTCCCTCCTCTCTTCAAAGTTACTGCAGTGAAAAAAGATCTTTTTCTTGTGTTGGTTTTCTTTTTTTCCTCCTCCTTGTATCAACAGTGCTGCTTGGCAAGTACCTGAGGGACTTCTACCAGGATCATCAAAATTTTTAACGAGGGTGAATTTAGAAAGGTGCTGGTGGGTTTGACTCTGGGAAGGCTGCTGAGGCTGCTGACTCACACTCGGAGCAGCTGGTTTCACAGTGAGCTACTGGCTTTGAGAAAAGTAATTTAAGCTTCTTCCTACAGCTTGTTAGGAAAAGTACATTTTCAAAGGGGCTTTTGATGTTTTGTTGTGTAACTTACTGCTGGATGAGTAAAATAGTAATAATCATACTTTCACCCCTTCTGTTTGAGGCTCTCAGAGGCTTACAAAAAGTGGGTATTTATTTCCCTCATTTTACAAGCACCTCACCCTATGTCATACATGGAGAATCAGTGGGAGGCTTGGGTGAACACACAGAAATTGCACCATCATAATTGCATGGTAAACACATTCATTAAGTAGCCTTTAATTACGTTAATGTTTCTCCATGCATTCTACTTTATATTCAACTTTAGGCTTGCAAATACATTTTTGTCCCCATGTAAGTGTTTCTATTAAGTGGTAAAGGTGGGCTTTTTTTTTAACTGAAGTAATTACACTGACACAAATCCTTTGTACCAATGCAGATGTAACATTATAAAGGTGCATTATGTAGGCATTGCCTTTTCTTTTTCTACAAAGCATGTGAAGAGCAATTTAAGCACCTTTATAACGATGTAACACACTGAGAAAAGTGAAGAAGGGTGAATACGTCAGATTATAAAGATAGAAAGATAAATCAGTCAAACATTGGTATATAGAAAAAAACTTCAGCAGGCTTTTTATCAATTCAGTTTAACTGAGTTTCAGCATCAGTCACACTTGCACTCATTTGGGGAATTGTGTCCATTTAACTAAATAGATTTTGAAGCTCATTTAATTAGGTTGGTGCTGTTAGTGAAGGCAGATGATCCTCAAACACTGGAAGCCCAGCCTGAGCATTCTGGTTCCACATGCCTTGCTCTGACCTTCTGGAAACACATTTGTGCCAGAGACCACGGGAGACTCAACGGCGGGTTTCTGTGGCTGAGTGGCCTTCAGCGTATCCATGTGTGTGGGATCATCTGCCTTAGGGGGGTAGCTTTGACAAATCCAGGATGACCCTTTTTACAGCATGAATTCATCTGCTGCTACTTTCCTTGGGAGGAGTAGATAAACCTTCTACCAAGCTGGGGAAAAGAGAAGCATTTGGGAATGGAAGAATCTCAGACCTATGAAAGATAATTGTGCAGAGATTACAGCACTGACTCCCATGAGTCGGAAATTGAAATGGAGTGTCACCAGTCACCAAAACAGCTTTTCTAAGCTCTTTTTTTTTCACTGGGGAAGAAACTACCCTTCAGCATCTTCACAGGAATATATACACACACATGGTACTCAGACTGGGGACTCAGTATCACGACCATGGGCATCCTGAAATCCTGTATTTGCTTTTACCTAGAAAGCCCTGGGAATATACTGCTTTGGCCTGTGAACTGGCATATTTTAAAGATGACTTTTATCCCTGTGATATAAAACACTAGGTCACAGCTTCATGCAGAAGGAATTTTGTAACTGGCTCCCCTTTTTTGTCCTGGATGGATTTGCTAGCTTTCTCATCATGCTGAATTTGTATTAATGGATATAAATTTTAGAGTGAATTGATCAGATTATGAATACATTTTATTCTGTTGCTTGCAGAAAATAAAATATTCACATAACAGAGAAATAAAAATTCCCAGTTTTCCGTTGGTATTTTCTCCAGCTACTTTCTCCCTTACCAGTAACTAGGTGGAGTAGCTGAAGGTGATCTTTCTGGGCACTTATTCATTAGGGCTTATACAGTTTGGGTCATATTTACAAAAATATTTACAATTATCCTGCAAGGAAATTGCTTTATACCATTAGCTGCTGAGGTCACAGTTAATGATACATATTTTGAGACTGTATCAAGGTCAGTGAGAGTTAGAGACATGCACTTTCATTTATAAAGTGAAGATCGTATAAAGCACGCCATAACTGCTTGTTTCTTTAATGCAGCATTTTTTAATCTGGCACTGCTTGCGTTTAATCTATAAACACTCTTTACCCTCTATGTAGCAGTTTCAAAAGGAGCTAAGGTCACATAATTATGGGGCCCTTTCGAAAGCCTAGCCACATGACATGTCTCAGTAACATCCTGTTGCAATGAACTCAACAGGTTGAGCATAATATATTGTAACAGCGCTTTTCGCCTCCTTGGCTCCAAAGTCAATGCCCTTAAATTGCCTGTAAGAAAAGAAGAGGGCACACATTCAACTGCTGCCTTTCTTTCCCTACTTTGACGGTTTTATCCAGTGTAGCGACACTGAAGTAGGAGTAAGGTCTTGCTGGAAACAGGCTCTGAAGCACAGAGCTACGCTGGACAGATGAGCAGAGACTAATTCTCACGTGTAGATGCCTAAAATGTGAAGGAAGCAGCTCTCAAGTGATTTAAAGTAGGTATGGGGTGCATACACTGTGACATGAGAGTTTACTGGAACAACCCTTTGTTTCTCTGCATTACATGCATATGCATGTCAGATGAGTTCAGTATTTAATAATTCAAAGCCAGCAAGCTAGTAATTTTCCCCATAGCAGTCCCAAACAACATGCACCCAATTGTTCTGTTCATAATTCCCATGATGAGGTCTTTTTTCAGCATTAATACAGTTATATTCCTCTTTCCCCAGCTCCAGTGGCTCAGAATTTTCTTTAAAATCTTTGAGTTTGGCTGAATTTTTCTATATTCAGTCTCAGAAATTATCCTGAATAGTTCATGTCAAATTGGGTTAAGAACCCTAATTATTTATTTTTTTAAAATTTGGTTTAGTTTTGTTGATTTTTGAGTTCAACAGATTTCAACAGGTAAAGAAAAAGTATATATTGCTGTTTCCAAATGCCAGGTTCTAGAAATTCAACTTCTCTCCCTTTTCCTGTAAAATGCCATTCTCAGTTCAAAGTCAGCCCAATTTCAGATGATGTAAAACTCTGCACTCCTTGGAAGAGACATCCAGCAATTCTGAATTCCATCATAAAGAGCCATTTCTAAGACAAAGAAGGAAGGCGCGTGTCCCTGCAGTGCTTGCAGTGCCATGACCACAGCAGGGACCTAGCATTACTAGTCCCTGTTTCCATCGCCTGCCTCCTTTTGCCTTACCTACTTTACTTCTCAGCAATTCTACAGCCATCACCAGCTTGCTGAGTTTCTTTATTACTCATGATTTTTAAAGCAAAATCTAGATGACAAATACAGTGTGCAAAGGCTCCAAACTTTCAAAAGAGACTTTGAAGAGGTTTCAAAATCTTAATTCAGATTAATTGTAATGCTACAGGTTTCCATCGGGCCCCCATGAACGACAAGCAGTCACATATTCCTACGTTAGGAGAAGGAATTTAGGTGACTTAATTTGACATCCCAGAGTTTTGAATTGCTCCGTGCAGGACCCAACGTTCAGACACTGTGACTGCACAAGCTTCCAGTGCTTCTTTTTCTACAAGGGGACAGACTTAACAGTGCAAGCACAACCTTAGAGTAAATCCCGTGTTCTGTTTAGCGTTAAGGCTTCATGTTCACTTAACATGTTGCTAATGTAGATTTACCACAGGAGAAATATTAACAGTAATCTTTGAATTGTAATTGCTGTTAATTGTTTCTCTCCCCTGCTATTTCCCAGGAACTCTAGCACATAAACAAGACGAAGGGATATCTTCTACCTTATTTGTGGTGGTTAAAAAAAAAACAAAAACAAAACCAAAATAACAACCAACCAAGTCCCTGGAGCTGCAAAAAAACTCTCAGACAGAATGTGCCCAGCTTCTTCCTATATTTGCTGTTCTAAAGAAAGACCTTCATGTCTTCAGTAATGATGCTGAAGGTCAGATATGATATCAGGCATCCCAGAGATAATGCACAGTAATTTATTTTCCTTCTAAAGGACTAATTATTGGCATGCTCAGGGTGGGCTAATAAACAGGGAGCTTCAGGTTTTGTGACTGATTATTTACTTGGGTATTATCTCAGATCTTTCCTGAGCGGGTAGGTTAAATTGGGAGTCTCTCTTGTTCTGTCCTTGAACAGGAGTTTATGATATTCTATAATTAAGATTGCAACTATGTTTTCATTTTAAATTAGATTCCTGACATTTTGTTAACATTGTTAGAAAGGTCTTGCCTGAGTTTAAACATGCATATCATCTATATGGGGGTGGGGAAAGATGGGAGAGTAGGATAACGTTGCTAAAATTTGATGTGGATTAGAATAGGCAATTTTGACATTATGCAATCTTTTACAGTTAAGGACTTTGACCTTTTGGCTAAATCTTATGTCAGTCTTTAGAATCTTAGAAGCACAGAACCTTAACATTGGGTTTGTTATGCATGTTTGACAGCAAAAGTAAACACATGTCTAGCATCGCAATTTGCTAGATTGTGTATTTGCAAATTCCACGTTTGCAGTGACTGAATGTCAAATAGACTTCCCGGGGTTTGCTCGGTTTTTGCGATGGTAGCAGGACCAGCAAACGGGTTACAGGGTGAGCTGAAAGAGGGGCAGCACTGAAGGGGGACACATGGCAAACAGCTAGATGAAGGAAGGGACAGCTGGAAGAGGATCTAGAAGAGGGGACTGTAACTCTTAGGACTGCTGGAAAAAAGGCTCACAGAAAGCATGGGTCATCCACACGGATGTTCAGTGACACGTACTGAAATCTCCAGCAGGTCTGTAAGCTCGCAGGCAAGGTAACTTGTACTCCCTCTACCTCAAAAATCCCAGAGACCTCAGAATCAACCCATCAGCTTGATGTTCATTTCCCAAACTACGGAAACTTGCTTCCCCAAGATGAGTTTTCATTTAAGGATGCTGCCAATGTTTTTCTTTGTCCTTTATGCCGAACACACATACAGAAATAGAGAGCACTGAGTTTTACTTCTGATCCTGTCACTGACTCCTTGATGAGCCTTGGGCTGCTCATGTAACCTCGCTCTGCCTGACACCCTGCCAGGAAAGGGAAAAATCATGAAATATACCCACCTTTGTACATGCTAAGGAAAATATAAACACTTAATATTGTCACTGTATGGTTGGATTTTTTCCCACAATGACATTAATGTATCAGACTTTATAATAAGCTTGCCTTTTTCTTTCATCTGAGATTTTTATTTTTTTTTTAAATGTGCAGAGGAATAAGGGAAAAATGAAAGAAACACTAGGGGGAATTAAGAAGAATGAAAATTATAGAAGGGCAAGGTTGGGGTTTTTCTCCTCTTTGCATGGCTATAATATTTTTGAATTAATTGAGTTTTTTCAAAACAGCCTAGAGATCTTAGAGCACTTGGTTTTCATTAAAATTAATGTGGAGGTGGGTCTTTCTGAACTGACTGGCGTAAGACACAGCAGTTTCAGTGTCCTGGGTTGTTCTTGTTGCTCTAAATTCCTGTTTCCTCTCAATGCTTTTATCAGCTTCGGGCAGTAGGTTTTCCATGCAAGAGGTCTCAGTTACAGAGGGCCCACCAGAGCGCGGGCGCTTCTCAGCTGGGGATTTCTCATGTCGCTACAATGAAAATAAAGATGAGTCCTAACTCTGAGATGTATGCATAAACTCCCTTGGCTGCTACATCCTGACATAGTAGCTGAGCTAAACACAGAATAATGCATCATATCAAATAACAATATTACAGAAAACTTCCTGTAGGAAGAGATGAGATGCGTTCTTCAAATGAACTCCCCCTGCAAGGGCTCACTGAAACAGGCCAGGTGGCTAAATCATTATGCTGACAGACTGAACGTATAGAAGTTCTCTTTTGACCCACATGCTCTTAATAAAAGGTTTTATTTCATTCCTCTGCACACACAGGCTTCTGTTGCAGTCTCCCTTGAGAGAGCTTTGCTTACCTCCTGCAGCCTGGAAAACATTCCCCTGCTCTTTGCACACTAATCTGCTCTGGAGGACCAGAGGTCCTCATCAAACTGCTCTGCCCTCTAATTCTTCCCTGAATGCCTGCTTTCAAAACAAGCCAAAAAGGGAAATGAATGCTTATTCCATCAGAGGTTCTGGCATGTTACATTAAACAAGCAGGGTATGAGCAGAATATATATGTTTAGGGAAGAAAGAGATGTCAGTATCAGGTTAAATCTTGCTTTCTGCTGGAGACCTGTGTATAAACAGGCACAAGACTTGAAAGGAGCAGCAGTTAACCATTTCATGCACAAGCATGACAAACTGCATCTTTTTCACTCACTTAGGCACTATCATTGTAAGAGGAAACCTTATGAACTTCATACTGCCTTTCAGACAAGGATTTCAAAGTGCTCAGCAAATATAGATTTGCCGTCATCATTCCACATCAATTCACTGTCGACTGGAAGGCAGCCTTCTTTCAACAAAGAATGGAATTACTAGTCTGATAATAACATCTTCACCGTGGCACAGGTGCCTTTTTCTCAAGTGGCTTATCCACTGTTTGAATTTCCGAGTAGTTAAGCTACATGCAGGGAGAGAACCAAAGTGAGCCAAGAGTTAGTCCAGAGTGTTGTCTGTAGTGAGGGGTGAAGATGTTTTGAATCTTTTCTTCCATTCTTTAAGCGATAGTAGCACATTTTAATCTTTTCATGCTCATTTATTTAAATCCAAAGCAAAAAAGGAGAAGTCCACACTGGATCTTACAACACTTAGCAATGATTCACAAGAGGAAATTTCATTTTGGCCCTATTCAGTGACAGATTTGTACTCCACCTTGTGAGAACGTAAAAAGTGAACAGTTTTCACTATATAGAGCAACAGTACTATTTATGTAACTATATAATCCATAGTCCTCAAGCAACAACATGTGCTTCGGTATTACCTTGCTGTAAAATGGCTAGCCCTATATTTTGGAAAAAAATTGAAAGCACAACTTAGCCAGCCTTTTATGAAAAGCCACAATGGTCTACTAAAGCTGAGAGCGACCTGAAGAACAGACAGTGGTTGTCTCCCTCTGACTGCTTCTGCCAGCCCTGCGCATCACAAGCATGATTTCAGCAAAGACCAACAGCTTTACCAGCATGCACAGGCACCAACCTCACGCCTGCGGAATTTCTGTACTTACTCATTCAGGACAGGGACAATCCAGATCTGAACACTGTCACTTCAGATCCTCAACAGAAAGGACACAGGTGACATGCTCTGAGCAGGACAGCTGTGTGTCACAAATCACGTAATAAGCCTTCAACATAACCATGCAACACAGCTAACTCTCTTCCCATTACCACACGATGAAAAGAAGCATTTGGCCTGCCAGGGACTTTTAGCATCTGTTTGGTACCACACATGTGATCTCTCAGTCATTCCAGACTGGGCCCAGCAAAACGCTTTCCCTCGTTCTTTGCTTTAAACGTACTTCTGATCGGGTGAAGGGAACTACTGGTGCTGAAGTCTGAGCCAGCAGTGGAGTGCTTTGCTTTCTTAGTCCCCACACGGAACACCCACCAAAGTCATTAGGCAGGGTGAGCGGAGGGCTAATTGCAGTGTTTCAGTTTACAGCCATCCCCTGCGAGATTCAGTGTGTGCCTTTAAAAGTGTTGTTCCTTGCACTGAAGTATTTACCGCAGTACTCATACTTCAAATGGGAAATAATGCAACTACGGAGGCAATAATGCAACTAGTGTGGGTGGTAACAAGCCAATTCGTCTTACACCTACAGCATATTTTGTTCCAGAAGATCATATTAATGCTATTACGGGAATTACAAAATTGTTATAATGGGACCTGCTAGGCAACATTGTGTATTTGGAAACTTAAAAATAGTAATGACTGCCCTAAATTCTCACCACAGCTACCTTTCCTCTTCAATTCAGCCTGGTACCTCTCTGCAGGCTCTCTAGTTTAATGACTGTTCATCCTTTCATGTTAACGGAAAAACACTAACTACTGGATAAGGGAGTGTATGTGTGTACTAGCAAGATCATTAGTCTGAATAAATGTGGCAGCAGAGTTGCACGAGAAATGCCACAGTTAGTGGTAAGCACAAACTACAGCTTTGGGTGTAAAATACTGTAATTACAAGGGATGGAGAAAGCTCCACAGTTTTTATCCCCACAGAAATCGATAGTGGTGTAGACTGCTGCTCTTTGCTGGAGCAGGGCCAGTCTGATGAAAGTGCTTATTGATTTATCCAGCTGATGCTACTGTAGTGAATAATAGACTGGAAGAGAAAGGGCTTGTAAATTAGACTCATTCAATCCAACATTTTTCAGGGTATCTTTTATGTACAGCTATATAGAGAGAGATATTTACAAGCAAGCTTTTGTCAATGCAACAGCCTATTGACTCCTGGTAAGAGGGTCTGTCTGCTAATTCTTTGACCTCAACTAGACTCACGGTACTAAAGTCAACCTTCAAGCTCTCACTAGAGACTGACACTAAGGAGGAAGAACCAGGGCACCTAGGAGCAGGATTTGGCTATAGTGCAGGAAAGCAGCTGGCCAACACATCTCCCAGAGGGCTATGGCCACAGAGGGAAGGTGGCTGCAGCTCCCTCCATGCCATCTGTGCCATGCCAGACCCACTGGCTTGAAGGTGTTGAAAAAGTCTGCTGTGGATCCACAGGTTCCCAGGCTAGGAGAAACGTCAGCTCCGGGCCCCACCAGCCTCAAATAATGTGGAAAGAGGTATGGTGTTTTAGGAGTGAAAGGAGTCCTGTGTTTCCTCCTAGCTCAGCAGGCTGATTTGCTAGGAATCTAGATCCATGCTGGCAAAAATGTAAGTGTTCACACTGGTTTTGCATAAACCGAGAAGAAGAAATAGAGAAAAAGAGAGAGAGGAAGAGAGAACAGCAGGCACACTACCACCAAGTACGGCAAATCAATCTTCTCAGCAGTGATGGATCAGGGAGCAGGACTGTAAGTTTTACAGGTATATGAAACCCCACGAGTATAAAGACACCATTAAAACACTGCCATTAAATTCCAGCACTGAAGGATGATCACAGCCCCTGGAGCCAAGCAGGTCAATATGTGACTGTATATTTTTCATTACCATTTTTTATATACATATATATGAAGCAGAATAGGATTCACAACAGCCTCACTCCCTCTCCCGCTGAAGACTTCTGCTTTATACTCAGCATCCACTTTCACAAATAAAATGCAATATACCATCAACAGATAAATGAGATCCCTACAGGGCTTTTATTCTGCCATACCATTATATCCACTTTCACACAAGATTTCTGCTTAAATGGCTCTCCTTATGCACATACACAAAGATGACATACACCTGTCTAAATATAGTCTGATAGTGAAGAGCTCTTCTGTATGAGGAAATGTATATTTTCTTCCTAATTTACCATAATGACTTATTCACACTGGTGGAGCTAGGGGTACGTTAGCTTCCCCACTATAAAAGTCACCAAGGTGTTATACAGTAAGACATGGCTGGATTTTTTTTTTCTGTCTTTAGAAAAGAAAAAGAGAGGAATTCTGCATCTCACCTTTCTGTCTTCCCCATAAAAACAAATGTTTTGAGAAATTACCACTTTATAGGCTGCTGACATTGACCAATAGTTTTTAATGTGCTTAAAGCGTTTCTGCGAGCCACACCGAAGAAGCCTTTTTTGTAAAACTGGGAAACCTCTGAGCAAAAGGCCATGCTGTGCCATAGGGTAGCTCAGAGCCTGCTGCCAGCACACTAGCCACCTATACGGCACTTATTCAAGAAACAGACCTATGTATTAGCTAGTAGTGTCACTTTTCTGTCATCATGACTATTTCAGTCAAAAGTAACCTGCCTCAGAGAATAAAAAATCCGGACTCTTTTTTTCATGAAAGAAGTCAAAGCATTTTATGATCTGGACACTCAGATACCAGATAGTTACAGCCACAATTCTTTGGGCAACGGAGAGCTGAGGCTTGACAGAGAAATACTGCAGAGAGACAGGGTGAAGTAACAGTAGAGAGGTGTATGTAAAGATTTTGGCTCAGGTTATTGTGCTAACAAAATGTGAAAGAAAGTTTCAAAGCATCAGCAGAACAAAGAACACCTCATTTTTGAGAGGGGACGGGGTGCAGAGAAGACTAATTTTTGATCAGCATATGTCAGAATCACCCTGAAAGCCTACTTTACTTCTTGCTCTTACTAATCACAAAGGCAGGACCATGGCGTGAATAGACTTCACTGCTAGAGCTGATCTTCATGAGGCTGCAGCATGCTGGTAACTGTGTATGAAATTTGCATAGACATTGCATAGATATAGGCTACCTCTTTCTACTACAGGGAACCCCAAATTCAAAAAGGGTCATAACGGTTACATGTAGAAACACATGCACCCATCATTCTTGACAGTAAGAAGCCACAAGCTGATCTGCTTTGCTCAGTTTGCTTTTTTTGAAAATTCTGGAGATGCTCTAAACTCTCTACTTTTCATTTGCACTGCCGTAAGAGTCACTGCCAAACTTCCCCAAAGAGATGCTGAGCCAGTATTAGAGAGAAGGGCTGTTTGGTGCGGAGGGCAGGGGACAGAGGGCTCTGTTATGAGACTTTCTAATTCTTCACTGCTCAACTTCTTAAACTTCAGACATCATTACATTAAACTTCAGGGAAGAAGAGTGGGGTGTCCAGTCTGGTGAGAACTGGATTAACCCATTTCTCCATCCTATAAATGATTCTGTGACTTTAGGTCATTGATGCTGATCTGCAGCTATTGCAGGTTTTTCTGCAGCCACATACGTCCCAGACTCCGGCATCACAACGGCACTTACCCTGCATGCAGAGCCCGTCGGTGCAGTTCTTGGACTGCAGCACCAGCCCCTCGCAGTCCTTCCCCCCATTCTTTGGCGCCGGGGCCGTGCACTCCCTCCGGCGCCAGTGGGTGCACTCTGTGCCGCAGGTGGACCACTTGCTCCAGGGCGTCCACTTGCCATCCACTGAGATAAGGAAAGGACACCACTTGTTAGGGAGTACACAAAAATGAGACTGAGTGAGAGTGATACACATCTTGGCACAAGTCAGCCTGCGCCTCCTGGCCATTCCCAGCAAGGCAGAAAGACCATAATCTGCTCTTCTTAAAGTCCTGCTTCTGCACATTCACTCTCCCTCTCCTTTCTCTCTGCTTCAGGCCCACTCCTGCTCTTTCCTCCCCTTTTCATAAACCTGTCAGCACTGCTCACAAGAAAATGAACAAGTCAGGAATCTGTAATGTTTGGGGTTTGTTGTTTTTTTTTANTGGTGGTGCCATTTTTTGACACAGAGGTTAAACTTGGCCAGAAATTTTTCTTTACTAACATTTAAACTTCTAGTAACATTTATTAACATTAAATGTCTATGAAAAGAAGTATCTAGAGGCACTGACCTATTTCACATGAGCAGAATCAGGAACGTGTTTAGTGCCTTTCAAAATCCAATGAATGATTTTCAAAAATACTAAACTGAACAGCCAAAGAACAAAATATGAAATTGTTCCAGTGACACAGCCTGAGCCAGGCGTCTCTCACTTAGAACAGCAACCTGAGATGAAATTTCAGCTTTTAAGTTTCATCCACCACGGAGACCCGGACTCAGATGGCCAGCTTCACAAGCTGAACACAACCCTACTGCCATCGATTTGAGTGGGACTGCAGAGGTAGAAAAGCCCTGGACAACAGGACAGACAGCAGAACTGTTGCCACAGAAAAGCCACCAAATACCTTGCATGTCCTCAAGCAATTTTGTATTTTTCAGAAATTTACATTTAAGTACTTCTTAAAGGTATGCATGCACATCTCTTTCTAGTATAAACATCCTTGGATTTGAAGTCAGGTAAACATGTGCCTCAAGTTTAACATCCACACCCCAGATGCTCCACTTGATGTGACAGCTGGACTGAATAGAAATTGCAAATATATTTACATCACAGTTGCTTTCTATATTCAAATTCCAGTCCTTTCAACATTTATCTCCTTTTATTTGAAGCTCTGAATGTCCCACAAATCCCCTGAATTACCAGGGCTGAGACACCAGTGCAAGCTGTGTGCAAAAGTGGGTCTGAATCCTCTGCTGCTTGATGTAATGCGCTCACTTTTTTATCTACTTACGTAATATAATTTCATATTCATTCATTGAAATGTTGGATTTATTAATAAAGAGACGGAGGGTTTTGTAACTAATAATCTTCTCCTGAAATGACTGGTGACAAACTATTTCTCTAGGGCTATGTACTGTTCATACTGAACCTGGACACAGAGTGGTGCAAGCTATTTTCTGAACGCTCTGGCCCTCGCAGAAGGCACCACCATTGAGTGGGGCAGGATTGGTGCAGGTCCTCGTTCGCTTCTGAAAGCCTCTCCCGCATCGGCTGTTACAGACTGACCACTCAGTCCAGGTAGACCAGCCTCCGTTCACTGAAAAGCAAGAGAGAAAGAGTACAATTGCGTAAGCAAGCCGTCCTGGTCAGGCCAACGGCACCTCTGGCTCTGTGTCACGCTGCCTCCCACAGCAGCCACAAGCGGTGGCTGGAGGAGCTTGAGAAACAACACCGAACAGACACAAAACCACGTCTCCAACACAGCGAATGTACGATACGCCAGAAGTCACTGTACAAGTCGAAGAAATGCTGAATGAAAAACACCATTTGATGACCATTACAGCCAGCAGGTGACCTGTCTTCTCCTGAAAATTGACCTGACCCAGCAGTAAGCACCCGGTGGCACGTGCCTGGCCAAAATCCCTGCAGGTTCAGAGAGCACCCACAGCCCTGCCAGCCAGAAGTCTGTGCTCTGAAATCTGCACCATTTTACAAAGGGAGATAGAGCTGGAGTGCAGGTTTTCTCAGATGTACAACCTGCACTCCAGTTCCCTCTCAGATGTACCCATCACCTATGCACAGAAACCTCTGTCCTTTGATTAGAAATCGATAATTTTCTTTCCCTTTCTTTCCAGAAGGTGATTTCAGGATGTCAGGACAACGTCACTCACCCCTCTGTGGCCATAGCTGGTGCATATGAATATCCCAGCACTTCCACAACAGACATTTAAGCTGTTCAGAGTGAACTCACTCTAAATGCATTTTTATTATTGGACTTTGGGGAGGTATTTATCTCTGGGAAGATATTAATGCTGACGCTGTTTTTCACCCACCTCAGTTTCTGGGACAGATGGATGGATGAAGAAGGAGCTGTGCTGCTCTATGCAATAATGTTGTTGCCAGGGTATGGATAACACACTAACTACTCAGATTCCTTAAACCCAAATGTTTGTGATATGACACAAAGCTTAAGCAGCTCTGGTAGCAAACCCCACAAAAATGGCTGCTCCCCTACACATGTCTCTTGACTGCACTGTTGAAAAAAATGCTGTATATGTATGAGGAAGAGTTGCAGCATGCCTACATCTTTATGTTTCTGCATCGAATACAAAACGCAGTGCTCTTGCATGGTCCATCCCTCAATATCACAAACACTGCTAATCAACTCAATTCAGTCGGTTTTCTATAAAAACTGAACTAAAATGCCCTCATTGTAACTTCAGGGAAGCAACTGCTTACAATTAAATCTAACTGCTACCCTGAATATGAAATGAATATTAGAGATAATCATAGGGATTTTTTCCTACTTGTCTATCCTATAATTAAGCTGATTGTAAGGAACACCAGGACAGTCAGCTGGCACATTGTCAGAGCAGGTTTTGTTCTGGCAGATACCCCCGCCTGGGATGCATCAGGGCAGTAACTTCGCAGGGGCAAATGCTTGGACTGGTGGGGCAGAGCTGAGGTGCAGCACAGCCTGGAAGGGACCCCTCCTCATCTGACCCCTCCCCAGCCAAAACACGGCTATCCTCAACATTAGATCAAGGCTGTGGATGCAGAAACAGAATAATGTTATCCCATGCTTTATATTCCCCCGATATTTATTTTTAAGCTAGGTTCGACGCCTATGAACTGCAGTCCCAGAGCGCTTTGCTACTTTGGCCCTGATATCAGAGTACGTTTTGGTAGAAGACACCAAAAATAAGTTCATTTAAAGAGCTATAAAAAGATGGAAGATTCTGCTGTGCTCTGACACTCTTACCAGTATCCTGAACCACATGCTTCCTTTCAGTTTTACTCTTACTTCTGAAAAGTGACACTAAGAACGCACGACGTGTTGGTAGAAAGCAATGCCTTGGGCACTCCTGCCGGAGGAAGCACGTGAATGGCTCCTTGCTGCCTCCGGCCGGCGTGTGTTACGGCAACCGGAGTGACCGCCTTCTCTTCAAGGAGGCAACCAGCTGTTTGTGTGGGTGCCTGTTCCTCCTTTAACACCGTCGTCTGCCACCAACAAGTCAAGCCATCAGATTTGTACTTCTGAGTATTTTTGGTGCGTATGCCTGCAAGTCAGTAGGCAGCACAGGCAGCCCAGCCTGGTTACTCACCACAAAGAGCTGCATACAGGCATTTTGCATCCCCTTTCTGTCCCACCGCTCGCTTTGAGCACACGCCCATCCACGTGCAGTGGGACAAGACATCACTTACCATAGACAATCACAGTCGCTGTGGTGCTCTTCCTCTTGGCCACAATGTTTTTGGCGACACAAGTGTAATTGGCCGTGTCAGAAAGCCGGGCTTGCTTAATGATCAGGTTGTGATCGATGGTGATATAAAAATTTCGGTCTTCCACAGGATCAATCACCTCTTCATTCTTCAGCCACTCCACCTTGGGGTTTCAAAGGGCCAGAGAGGAGGCAGTGAGTCAGCACCAGGTCACACCACAACAGCACAGTATCTGTGATTACATCGCTTGTCCCAGAAAGCATGAGTCAAGGCACATCACGAAGGACTCACCTGAGGTACGCTGGCAACTGAAATAAAACACCACGGCAGAAATGCAAGAGAACACACTTCACGACTACCCTTTCCTTCAGGTCCCCTTCCCTCCCACCCAGCCACACAACAGTTGTCTTGCCTTGCCTTGAAAATATCACTGCGTTTTCAAAGGCTGCCAGCTACTATACAAACAGCTGATGTATGTTTTCAGAGTCTGAGGCAAAGGATAAGGAAGGGGTGATACCTTAGCACCGTATCTTTAAACAGAAAATTCCCTCACAACATCAGAAACCCTAAATCAGCAGAGATCTCGCACATTCTTCCGTACGACTTGTCTAATTAGGCAGGTAATAATGCAGTAACCTTGTATGTACCTGCCCTGGGTCTAACACAATGAAGCCCTACACCAGAGTAGGTCACACTAACAAATTACAAACACGCCAGTGTTTTTAAGTATACGTGCACTCATGGATACATGCATGTTATTGTTTTTCTGCAATCAGGATTAAACAAAATAGAGACAGTTACCAAGGAAATAGGGAATCACAGACTACATCAGTGCTTATTTTCCCTTTTTCTTTATGCAAGCTATATTTTATTTTAATAAAATGTAATTTCCTTGGTTACACAGAAAAATATTTTCATATGTGATTTTTAATCTAGACAATGTTCCCTTTATTGCCTTCCTAAAGAAACACCCTATTATATCCCAGCTGACTGCTGCGAGCCACCGTAATATAATTTGGCTGCAAATCTAGTAGCTTGTTTTAATTTTAACTGGGAGTGCTCTGAAGGATGGGACTGGGGCTCTGGATGGATCAAAGGTGGGCCTTCATGTCACTGGATAACTTCAGTTTGTGCCCAGGACTTAATTAAAGGAAAGAAAACATAAACACAATCAACCTGCTGGAGCCATGAGGTGCTAACTGCCCAGACCTGCTCTCACAAACCCCACCTTCCAAAGACATTTGAGGAACTGCCTGATCATCAACGTACCCCAAAACCAACTGAACCTACTCCGCTCCCAAGACAGCTGTACAGATTGCCCGGAGCTGTGGGGAAAAAACTGATGGCCTCTCCCAGTGTTAAACACAGGCTCAATTCACCCCTGGACAGAGCCGGTGCAACGTTGCAAGACCAGCACTGGTGGCTGTGGGCTTGGATTCAAGCTTCCCACCACCTTCTCCCCATCTTCAGCCCTACTTCAAGCAGCTCCCAGGTGCCCTGCCCCAGTTTGGGTGGATGCACATCAGGTGTGAGTTGCTTCCAAAGATGTACCCCGTAGTGAATGTCAGCCACTGCCCTGAGGAAGGCTTGATGTAAACTCTCCTCTCCCACAGCAGATTGCTGTATAGCTTAAAAATCAGCGGTGCCAAAAGGGCTGTGGAAACAGATACGTGTGTCTGCAAGCAACAGGGAAGTTAAAAAAAAGACCTAAAACTTTGGAGGCTGTGTTTCTGTCACTAGAACATTCATATTTTATCATGGGAGATACAAGCTCTTAGTCAATAACCTGGTTTCCTTGTCAGGATGACTAAAATTGTTTTTCCTCCTTTCTTGAATCCTAATAGTTATCAGGTGCAACCAAGACAGACAGATTCCTGTTCAGGCAATGGCAATATTTAGCTCCTTCCTCACTCATAGGCCAAGCCTGCATGCATTCCAGACTGAAAAACAAGCCAGGAGCTTACCTTCCCACCAGAGGCAGGCTGCCACCTAACCACCGCCTCTCACACACATACACACAAAAAAGTCTGTCTTGTTTTTTAATACCATTATTTGTTTCTGTGATGGAGTACAGACTTGTGCCAGGACTCTAAAAGATGCTACACGTGCTGCCCCAGCTGCGTAGGTACTCCCTGCAAACCCACCTGTACTTTTCTTGTGCTCTGCACACTGCGGACGTCAGGACATCAGTGAGGACAGGGCTACAGTCTACATAGTCTAAGGCTCAGTCCAAAATGTTTCTGGCATGCCCATCCAAGCACATACTCTAGCAGCCTTTGGCACTATTGTGCACAGCTTCACGCTTAAGCACGCTGTTTTCTTTTTTCCAGTACTCTGCAACACTTTCTCTCTCCACAAAAACACACACACGCATATTGAGCCTGGGTCTCAGCTAATTAGACAAAATTAAAGCTATGCACATGAAATTCCCCGTCATCCCTGCAAAAACACTGAAGATGATATTAGAATAGGAATTGCCAATATCAGAGAAAAAAAAAAAGATACTCTCTATAATACTGCCTCTGGTTCTTCACCAGATCTCTTGGGAAAAAGATCCTTTTCACCTAATGGCTCACAGAATTTGGCAAGAATAAAATATTAGGTTTACAGAACAACAGGATGTCTTTTTTTCTGAAAAATCTGTTTTGCCATTGCATCGGTACTGTGTGTGCATGTCTAAACCCCATCTCTTTTACAAGATATCTCATTAATTGAACTAATTCAGTCGTCCTCTGTCAACCAGTTTTTTATGATGTCACGAGTCTGTTCATGTCGCAAACTATAATGTTGTCAAACCTGAAGGGCGGAACTGATGGATAATTTGACAAGAGGCAGGAGTCTGCTTTCATACACATTTTAGCCATCAGTAGACCAACACAAAAAAGAGCACACCCCTCCAGCAGTTGTGTTTTCTCCCTCAGTCCTTGTAGAAATGGTAACTAATTAAACACACTACAACATGTAAATGAGACTTTTGTTAGTACTTATTTTCAGTTACTAACGGCCTCGTTTTTTTGGGCGCAGGTGACTGCAGTGCTCAGCATCTCCAAACCTCAGAATTATCTTTTTGAGGTAACCAGAACAGGTGGGAGCAGGGTTGTTCTGTCACATAAGTAGGAAGAGATCAGGTGTCAAATACAACGGAGAAGAGAACAAAGCGGAACGAGACAGTGTGATTTATGAGTGACAAGTATGCAAACTGTTATTACAGGAGTTAAAAGCAACGATTTCTTTTGATGCCATGTCGTTCCCCAAGGCACAGCCCGCTTGCTGAAGTAGGCTGTTAATCCAGTCAGTGCAGAAACTTACCCTGAATTTAATTCCACTGCCTGAATAATGGTGACTGGTGCCCTGGGGAAACCACCATGCTCGCAAGATGCTGGCAGATGAGGCACCGGACGTTTATGTGCCAGGGACCTGCACCCGCCCGGGTGAGCAGACAGAGGGGCAGCAGGATACCCAGGGGCATTTCAAAGTGCACAAGATGCCTGTCTTCAGGATCATATCGAATCATGCCCTCGTGGCTTCATTTTTCAGCTCTTTGGAGAAGATGTTTCTAGAGTAGATGTTTGGTTTTGCCTAGATATTGAAGATGTATATTTAGTAGTTATAATCACAATGATTTTTGAATAGGTACCTAGCTCTGTTTATTCAATTAAATCAGGCACATCCCACCGTTATTAATAAATGTATGAATGGCTGTGCATATACATAGAAAAAGCCTGGACATCAGTTTTTCCTTATCATAACAGAAATCATTTAACTGGCAACAATACTGCCGTAAAGGATGGAGTAAGCGTTCCCCTGTGGAGATGACAGCTATGGAAAATTACAACAACATGCAACTAGTTTTTTTCTAACATACCAGCCCCTTGGAACAAAGCAAGCAGAGAACACCCATTTCTTTTTTCAGTTTTCCACTCAGGAAGGTATTTTTGCTACACGTTTGCAAACTGACGAGCAAGAAAAGGCACCGCTGTAAAGGTGTGAGCACAGCGAACAAAGCCCTGACTCACAGCGACTGCGGATGCTGACAAGGTGGAGCACAGCCGAAGTCAGCTACCTTTTGGTCCGAGCTCCTTAGTGCTCTGGATGTAATTTGCAGAGCAGCGAGGCACACGGCTCGTGCCAGCTGTGCTGGATCTACACACCCGGTGCTGTTAACGTGCTGGCAAGCCTGCCACGGGACTGAGCTGTCCCTGAGACCGGCCGAGGAAGAGCACGATCCAAGGCGGTTGTAATTTAGAGTAACATACCTTGCAGCATCTTTTCTGTCATCCCACTCCCCAGTGAGAGACAGATGTGTTGTCTCTAATTATTCACTGATGGGTATCGGGAGATACATTAACATAATTGGCACATTTGTTCTAATTAACAGAGGGAACCTGCCACATGCCACCCAACATGAAAAGCGAGACCACCAGCAAGAACAGAACACCCGCAATCGCTGCCCCGGCTGTACTGTGGAGCTGCAGCCAGACCTGTGCTGCTGCAGGATGTTTCCAGCAGCAGCCTGAAATAAGGCAGCACACGCAGAGACTAAGACTTGCAAAGCCGAGCCAGGCTTCTGTGCAGACTAAAGGAACACAGGGAACATAAATCACAGAAGCGATTACATACGCAGGAAAACCTATTACAAAAGCTAATTACTGACACAAATTTAGCCATGCCAAGTTACTAGCGTTACTAGTAAATCTCTTGGCACGCTTGCATATTCGTGACTGTTTTAGAATCTGGTAGAGCAACAGCACATCTGCTCCAAAAGAAATACAAGAATGGAAAAGGGACACGAGCTCATTTACATCTTCCCCTCCTGATCATATGAGTTATTCCTTACAGCTTGTGCAGTCTCAAGAAGAAAGTCAGGAGGGTGCAAGCCCTGGATCCTGGTCTCTCATTGCCTCCATTGCACCAGCCTGCCCTAGACTCATCTTCAGACTGGAGAGCACCTGCTGAAAACAGCAAGTCTTCTGCCCTCTAGATGAAGGCAAAGCCCTCTGGTGCCCACGAGTGCAATTCTCCAGAAGAAACAAGACAAATGGCTTGGAGCAGTGAGAGATTTGCCTTGACAAAAGGTGATTTAGGATTCTGGGAGGTGAGACCATTGCACCCTGGCCGATATGGCAGGATTGCTTTCCATTTGGTGCCCCAGGCACGCCGCCGTTGTGGCTGGTGTCCTCCGCAGCCACGCTGACCGGTTGCGGCGGCACTGCTCGCCTTGCCACAATCCCTGTTGAGCTCGCATCGCCTCCAGCTGCCACAGGGAAATCACAGCTCCCCTGCTTCTCTGGCATTGTAACAACAGGCACGCATCCCATACCGTATTGATAGTAAGGGCACACATACACGTGCCAGTAAGAATAAACCATTTGTGAAGTTAACTACTGATTTGGACACAGTACAAGACACCCAAGTGAGACTGAGAAAACTCCAGCAGTTTTATATGGGCTATTGAGCCAGCAGCTATTTCAGGAACCTTGAGTGCCTCCTTGAAGAATGTTATTTGAGTTTTTGGATTTGGTTTCAAATGTACACTTTTACCCCATCAACCGCCCGCTGAAGAGGATGCTATCCCTCCACGTACTGCTTGCTGGAAATAGATTTTGTACCCATTTAAGGCTTTAAAAAAAAAAAAAAAAGAAAGAAAAAAAAGGGTGGTCTCCAAAGCAGCTGAAATTACAGCTATGAGAGACTGCAAAACACACACTGGGCATGAGACAGCAAATGCAAACCACCATGACATTTTGTTCAGTTTTTGCTACTGTGCTTCTGCTGCCAATAAGGGCAATTTGTGTTCCTGCTGTGGAAACACTTCCTTAATTGCACATACACCTAGCTTTCCGCTTGAGCACTAAAATCTACACAGGGTATACGTACAGCTGCTGGATGTCTCCGGCCCTATACGGCTTTGCTTTATGCACAACAGGGAAGTGAAGCCTCACAGAAGAAATGGCAAAGGCCAAGGTGGACTGGTAGCAGCAGCAGCAGAACTCTATTTCACAGAGCCCCATACTCAAACACAGATCATAGCACTCGAGGCCGCACCTCGAGTACTGTGTCCAGTTTTGGGCCCCTCACCACAAGAAAGACATCGAGGCCCTGGAGCGTGTCCAGAGAAGGGCAACGAAGCTGGTGAAGGGGCTGGAGCACAGGTCTTATGAGGAGTGGCTGAGGGAA
>VWZZ01004465.1:913653-946569 GCA_013399095.1 Psophia crepitans | reverse complement strand
GGTGGTCAGGCATTGGAACGGGTTGCCCAGGGAGGTGGTGGAGTCACCGTCCCTGCGGGTGTTTAAGGAAAGGTTAGACGCGGTACTTAGGGACATGGTTTAGTAGTTAATAGGCGGTGGGGGGATGGTTGGACTAGATGATCCTTGAGGTCACTTCCAACCTTAATGATTCTATTCTATTCTATTCTTAACCAAAAACCACAGCAGCTGCCATCTGGCCACCAGGAATTGCTGGGCTTCTTTCCCCACCTGAAAGAGGGGCCTGAGCTGGAGGTCCCATGGCTCACGTGTGTTGGTTGGCACTTGGTTGATGTGGGCATGTGAACTTCCCAGTCCCTGAAGCAACTGGGAGGGGTCTGTTTGGAAACAGCTTTGAACAAGCTGCCAGTGTGATGTTTGCAGTTCCTCAGCTGGATGGATAGATGGATCTCATTCTTCACAGCACAGAGCTATATGCTCTTCAGGATCACTAAATTCAATAAGGGAACAGCATATTGGGGGGTAGCTGCAGTCTTTGAAGACATTTTTCCCATTCTTCCTGGAAGTCACATAGTGCCTGTTGTACAGACAACTCCTCCTACCAGTTTTAAAAGACATACAGCACTTTGTCCAGGTTACACTTTGCAGCAAAAGAAAAACATCAGGTCTAGAAGCACATGGAAATTCCTGAGCAAAACCCAGCCAAACCTGATCAAATGACTCTTGACTGACAGCTGACGTGCCCTCCACAGACTGCACTTTGGAAATACCTCCTTTAAAACATGAGACCATCGTAATTCTTCATGCCTAATGTGACTACTGCATCTGAAGAAGTTACTACCAGAGGAACTGACCAAGGCAAACAGGGTGCTGGTAAGAACCAAGGGCTCTGCAAAGCCCTGCCAGAGGTAACTCTCACCCTTCAGGCACTATGAGGCCTGTTGGCTATAGGGAGCAAGAATCAGTCCATGTTGAACTAGGACCTGATGGACTAATCTCATGGGCATACAGAATAGTATCTCTAGGATGAGGAGCTATCTTCTCTAAGGAGAATGTTGGGCAGTATGCTCATCTATCTCAACAAAAAAACGCAGCCAAAAGCTCTGTCCCACACTGCATATTTTCCAAAAATATGCGTAAGGTAAAATGCTGCTCTTTCTGCGTACAGCCTGAAGAGGAGAGGTAGTTTGTGTTAGCCAAACCACAACCATCTTTGCCACAAAAAACAGCCTGTAGAGAGGATAAGCTAGCAGGGTTCATGTCAAAGCTCTTGTAGAGAGGATAAGCTAGCAGGGTTCATGTCAAAGCTCTTGTAGAAAACCTCCCATTGTAATATTTTATGGAGTAACTAGAAACCTGACAGTTCTCCAGTCCCACAGATCAGTCTTGCCACTGGTCAGATCCAATCATACAGCAACTTGAATCACTTGAGCGGAACGCTCTACCCTTACATCAGCATCACTGGAACTGCGCTAGAAAGGAAAATATAAGGGTGGATCCCATAGAAAATTCAGATCTCAAAAAACTCAGTTCTGCAAGAAGTACTGTGCATCTCGGCACTGTGGACATCAACTGGTAGGACATGTAAAAACAAGACAACCTGACAAGCTAGCAGTCAGCACATTTCCCAGGGAAGCACAAGACCCAAATGCAAGCCTGTTCTCAAACAGGGGCTTATAAACCTACCTCTCGTACTTCTCAAAAGAGTGCCCTGACCACCCACCAGTAAACTGGGGAGTAAAAGGTATGTAAAAAGGATCAAAAACATACGAGACCAGACACTAACAATTACAGGAACCTTTATCCTGTACTTTTGGAGAAGGACAGGCCTGCATTGCCAGACATCACGCAATGGCTCTCCGGGGCAAAATGAACGAGCAGTCCTCATTCATTGTGGGCCATGCTCCTTCTGCACACAATCCCGCCTCCCCCTCCCCGGTCTTCCTCCCTTTGACACCCAGAGGCAGTTCTGCTATATGTTGTAAAGTACTGCAAAGGACAGCATCACTTCCCAGCTAATTAGTATTTGTGGCCACAAACTCCTCTACTCGCCCTTCTTAGAGCTCACTTTCCTGCTGAGAATATAAACCACTGCCTCGGCGACACACACCTGCATGGAAATGCATAGACATGAACTCCCAATTAAGGGATAACTGCTGCAAAACATAAGTGGTTCTCATGAAACAAAGCAAACAGTGGTCGTATTAATAATCAATTAGATAGAGCAGCCACCTGATGCTGCCTCTTTGGAGAAGTCCCCAGCTGCCACCAGCTTTTCCCATGCAAGAGCAGCTGAATAAAGTCTGTGTCACAGTCATCTTGACGCAGCAAAACACCCTTTTCCACCTCTTGACTCAGGGATGCTTTTCCCCCTGCTCTAGTTCCTAATTAAAGCCACGAATGTGGATAAATATCACGTCCAGTTTTAAACCCAACTGGGTCACTGTATGTTACTCCCTGTTCTGCAATTAAACTACTCTGTGAAACACCTCAATTATAATTAAAGAAGCAATTATCCCCCTGTTAAAGGCACCGCAAATCATACATTTCAATGCAAAAGTTCGTCTGGCAGCTTATGGCATATTAACCAATCTTACATCTCATGGATGTTTTGATCTATAACCTATCCCAATGAGCTAATGTGATGTGACTTGGTGTCTCTAACTATATTTTATCATGTGCAATACGATGCTGGCATCTTTCAAAGAACAAATTAAATGAGCTAAGGGGTTAATTGCTAACAACTCTGCCATTACTGTTGGAGCGTTGTAAAACAGGAACCTTCCTGCCTTCTCAGGTTAGGCTTGAAAAATGCACACACAGAAGAGAGTGGAATTGAAATGGATGTTTCTGTTGACGCCAGGGAGCTGCAACTGTCTGATTTCTGCTGAGCACTGGCAGCTCCTGCCAAGTCTGCCGGGTCAGACTGCTTACCTCACCACCTTATCCTAGTCCTTCCCATTGACGAAAAGCAAAAGGCAGGGAAGCGTGGAGCTAGGGCACAGCGTTGTTTGGTTTTGTGTCCATTTCTTCCCCGCCCAGCAAGACTATGTGAGTTTGCCCCTTCACTCCTCAGCTATGTGTGGAAACCTCGGTGTAACAGCGCCCACGCTACTCCTCCTGCTGCTTGCCTGGGCCACACATTGGAAAAGACAAAACTTTTACCTGGGTATTTCAGAACCTGTAGGGAGGTTCAGCTTGGTATTGGCTACAAAACTGGGAGTGGGAAGACACGCCATGGCGCAGCTGGCACCGATGCTGGTTGGGGTTGGTGGGCAGGTGTATATGGCTGCAGAGAGGCGGATCTGGTTTTCCCAGGGGCTAGGCAAACCCTCGGTTCCTTACTTTGTCCCAAGTGAACAAGCAAGATGTACTTTGATTTGACCTCAAACCATGAGGCTGGTGTATTTTAACAGACCTTCTTCTATTTGGATCTTGGGTTTGTTTTTTTTTTTCTAGTGGCTGTGATCTGAGCCTACTCTAATGCTTGTCATGTCCTAGTGGATCTCAGGGACTGGTAAGTGCTGCCTTAAAAGCTTTCCCTGCCCATCTCTGCCTTTGTCCTTCTTGCCCTCTGGAGCAGCTGTATGCTGCTAGGTAGTTCAGCTTTTCAGTAATAGTAAAATCTGCTCTAGCATTGATCCATAAGAGCTTGGCACAGTTAATTGCAATTAAATATGCTGGGAATTATAAGACTAAATTCCCCAGCTACTGAAAAGAGGATAGAATGTATTCCTGAGCGTCGTTGTTCCTACCCTTTGAAATACCTGGGAGGGGAGTGTGTGTGGAAATTAAGGAGGAGAATAAAATCAAAGAAAAAAAGCAAGGGGAAAATGCTGGGACTCCGAACTCCCGCACTACACTACACTGAACGTATATTTAGCACAGTTTCACAGCATAAGCTTTTCTTCCACTGTTTTGGTATTAAATCCAATGACTACTTCAGAAGCCAGTAAGTGGAAAAAACCCAAAACCCAACACAGTGCCCAGAGCGGGAAGAGTGTGGGGTACATGCTCACATTTGGACATGCTGCTCAGAGCTGCAGCATGTGCATTACCCTACTCTACTTGGAATCAAAGTGGTCTTTTCAACAAGATGGAAAATAGCCTCAGCCTGCTGCCTGCCTTCTCCCAAGTCCTTTCCTACTTAGTTACCTGTACCATCATATCAGAAACTTCTCCGAACAAATAAATGAAGTCTTAAACAAAGAACTCATTCATCTCGTAAGTTAAAATAATCATGTAATCCTTCAACCCACCAAGTTACCTTTCATCTTTCAATTTTTTTAAATTCATCTTACTAGCTTCAGCAAGTGGCTGTAATAAAGTGTCACATTAAGGTATTCATATTCATTAGTGTTCAGGTCTTTGTTCTTTTAATAGTGTTGGAAAGAATCTACAAAGAGGCTGTATTAGGCGGCTGTCCAATCTGGGTGTTTGATCTTCTCCTGACTTCAAAAGTCAGAAGAGGAAAAAAATCCAACATTGAGAACGGTTCTTTTGAATGTCAGACAGGGAGTATACGATTTCTGAGCCTGCCAAGTGTTAATTGGTGGCTGCCCCGACCACGGTACAAACAAGATTCAGAGCCAGTTAATGTACAGTCATGAATCTCGGCTATTGACAGAGGGAAGGCAGGAAAAAGAGCAATTATTATGAGAGCAGCTCACAGAGGATCTTTTCAGAGATCACTTCCACGAATCACGTTAAATCATGCTGTTTGGGTCCCTGTCGCCTGACCAGGCATTACAGAGCTTTCTGAGGGAATAACCAGACTGGCTGCTGAAATTTCAGACGTGCTTGTAACACTGCGCTCAAACAAACTACCTGTCATCATCAATCTCTGCTTCCAGCAAAGGTAATGAAGTTCCCCAGTACTACCCTGCACCTCCGGAGCAACATATCCCGTTGCAAACACTCTTGTCATGGCACAAAGGCAAGCTGATTTGATGCAAAGAAGCATCAGAAAGGAAAATAAAAAATTGCAGCTAAGTTCCCGAGGAAAGACAACAGATTAATATTACAGTTGTCAGCAAGCTGGCTCGGCAGACCCAAATGCTCTTTACAGTTTTGGGGATCTTAACAGGGAAAGAAAACAACATATGGAAAAAAAGGAAATGGCAAAAATCTTCCATGCTAATTATTCTTTCTGATGTTTGTGGACACGTTTCTGCAATTCTGATTAAATCTAAAATTGGGTTAGATGTGGAGGTAACACTTTAAGCTTCATCTCCTGAGAAATCAGTCATCAGTGCTGAGCGACAACCACTTTGCTACTTAGCCATGACAGTCTGACTTATCCTAATGCAAACTGGCAACAGTTTCTCCTGCGCGTGGCGGAGGAAAACTGAGGAGAATTCAGATTGGGGAATTACTGTCATTAACAATCAATTTTTCTCTTAAGAGTCACAGCGGATTTAGGATTTCAGAGGCCCCTCTGTGACTCAGAGACCCCTTTCCCGTGAGCAGTGAGTCTGAAGCTGGAGCCACCACTGCATTTAGGGAAGCTCCGGTTCACAGGGACACCCGCTGCTGTCTCTGGGCACACGCTTTGCTGAAGGGAACGACTCGCTCCTGCCAGGTGGAGGGCAGGCTACTCACTCCGGGTTTACTTAAATACCTGTAGGAAAACCAGATAAGCCCCTGAAGATGGATTATTAGGCAGACACATCCCCCATACTTGCCCCCGCATCGTGCTGCTTCACGTGGGAGCCTGTACCAGACCACGGTACATCCTATTGTGCCGAGCTGGCCCGCTGGTGCACACACGAGCATGTACGCAAACGTGAGGGAAATAAACTCTGACAAACTGAAAATAAAGCATCATTATAGTATGCTTGAAAGGTGCCTCTCAGAACATGTGAAATGTTTTTTTCTTTAAAAGGAAAAGGACAGATAGTAGGTTGGTATTAATATGTTCCACCAGCTACATATCCTTTGGATGCCAGATACAACTGTGATTTTTGAAAGGGAAGAAAAAACTGAAACCAAACCGCCTGCAGCTCTGCCCAGCAAGGCACCATAATCCGAAGCCATTAATCAGTTCCCGATCAATCTTGTCTACCAGCAGCCGTCAGTCAGCTCTCCATTACCACCCATTCATCACGCCATGCCCTAACTCACTGCACCATTAGCCACCGATCGGGCCTCAGTCAGGGTGTTCAGGTGCCAGGACACTGCTGCTGCTGCTCACCTCGGCTACTGGGATGCCTTCGGGGGGACGGCACTGGAGCAGGACCTCTTGCTCCAGCGACACTTCTTTCCCCAGGGGCTCCTGCTCAAAAGTTTTCCGGAGATCTGGGGAAGGAGAAGAAAAAGAATTAGTAGTATTAATAGCTGGTAATTTAAATTGCATTCAACTGTGATACTGTGTAAGTATGAGAACTCTTTCTGAACAGAGAAAACAGCATTTCTGTTCCCTGAAAAGTGAAGCACTTAAGAAAGACTGGAACAAGTTTTCAGTTCCTTCCAACATTAAGTGATCAAAGGCTTCACAGTGGATTTATTATTTATATTATGGTAGAGCATGTGAACCCAGTGAGGATTCAGGGCCTCACTGTGAAAGGTTATGTCCAGACACAGAACAAAAAGCAGAAGTCCCTTCTTCAGATAATTTATGTTTGATAAACTATGCCAGTGAAGTACTAAAGAAAGTTAAGAAAAATTAAACCTCTAAAACTAAAGCACATAAGGTGAGTTGCCTGAAACTCAAGGATTAAAGTGTCCCTGCTGCAATTTAAGGTAATTTTAGTCTATAAGCATTAACTTTACAGCCTTAGCTAGCTTGTCTTCATTTTATCATTATCCCTTTAGCACTAAGTAAATAATAATAACAACAACAATAATAGTAGTAGTAGTAAGAGTAATAATAATCATAATGTGGAGCTGAACTGTGCTTGGATCCTGGCACAGCACCACAGAAATGTGGCAGGCAGAGAGGGCATCGAATGCACCTCCAAACATCGGACCAGTTCATCACACTGAAGAGCTGTGCACTCTGGCTGTTCTCTACGCCTCTGTAATATCTTTCTGTTGGTGGTAAAATGGACTCGGGAAGTTCCCCCCTTACCACTGGCTCTGTATTTCCACCACAGACTGGCACCCTCTCCGCTGTGCCAGGGAGGACAGGGTTTTGGAGAAGCGAGCATTCAGATCCAGTTGCGACTGGGGGTATTTCTCCCTGCTGCCAGTTCCTGCTGCAAACGGACACGCGGTCGTGCTTGGGGCCATATCAGAGAGCTCTCTTAACTTTTAAAAAAAACCAAGCCAACTTGCAAGAAGTTATTTTTATTTTAGTATTTGCTCTGAAGTCAGACCAGTTCCCTAAGCCAGCTCATAGTGAGGTTGCACAAATACTTGTGTCATATGGAAACAAGTCATACGGAAACAATTTAAAAGCCAAATATTTCATATTTTGAAGCCATAACCCGCTGCTGTGCTGGAAAAAAGATCATTGAATTCAACCAGTTTACAAATAAAACATCCAAAGAGTTATTTTTCAACTAGATTACCTTCAAGATCTGATTTAAAGCTGACCCCAGAAGGAACTGCATCAGCATTACCAAAAGACAAAACCTGGGACAGGCAAATGCACAGATGGAAAGGGAGATGGCGTGCCTGTCATCAAAATCAGCTCCTCTGAAACTCACCTTCAGACAGCACAAGACCTCTGTCTCTTAGCCAATATCGGGAAAATGTTGCTGTTCAACTACATGGAATTAAATGTCAATCTAATTGTACCATGAAAAACCTCTGTCACAGCTGGAGATGCTGATTTTAACTTAAGCTGATAATGTGGTAAACTTCTAACAGCCTTAAATCCTTGCATTTACCTAGTGAAACTGAGGCATGTCTGTTCTTCCCCTGCACCGCAGGCACAAGAGGAGCAAACCCCAAACCCCACTCCCTCCCCGGCACACAGGGCAGGGATGCCGAGAGCCCCTCTGATGGGACGGGATTTATGGGCACAGTTTAGGGCACAAAAAGCTAAGCTTTGGCAGATTTTACTGTGGCAATATAAGAAACTAGCACCTCCAGCTGTCTGCTTGTTAGGAGGGGTTACCCTCTGTCAAAAGGAAGCACGTGCCAATGTCACAGCTATGTCACTACAAAATCCACCATTTTAACCTCAAATGTTGATGAAGGGAGCTTTAACCTACACCACCAGATAACTTAAGGCAAAGAGGAGGAGCAAACATCTGGAAGGGATCATTTCTGAGGATGACATGTCAAGCTTCACCAGACTGTGCCTGTCAGCATCCTTGTCACACTGGAGTTATTCCAGGCCAGGGAGGCTTGTTCACGTGAGAGTGACCACAGCAAGACAACCAGCCAGATTAGGTCAGTCTCCAAAGCCTATATGTAGCTCTCACCACCTTGCCAGCTCCAGCATCACCAGTCCACCAGCTTTATCCCACCCTCTCTGACAGGCTAACCAGGGGACATTTGGGTTGTATGGCTCAATTTGAGTAAAACAAAAACCCTCCAGGTGCCCTGAGGGTGGGAGTCATTCTAAGGACAAAATGCTGAGTTTTGGCTTGCCGTACTTCTGCGTGTTAAACACAGAGACAAGCAGCTCTTTCAGGAGCTGGTGGGTTTCTTGGGACACAACACCCTTCCCTTGGCCCAGGCTCCTCATACATCCTGTGGGCTTGATACGTATCCTGGGCACACATAATGCTGAGTTACTGTAGTTTGCTTTAGATTAGCGAATAACCCAGGTTATATTGCTAGCAGTACCCATATGATCATATCATTGCTAGTTTCACAAGTATTTCCAAAGGAAAAGAATTACCTTCACATCAGGTAGACCTTAGTGTATTTAACAAGTACACATATGTGCACGGTGCAGACAATTATAATTGTGCTATAACATCATGGCTGAGGATAAATAAGAAAGTTATCGTGCTGGTAATAGAAGCATGTAAGTACAGAAATAAATAATATATTAATAATAGCTTTCAGGTGTTCAGATATGGAGGGATGAAGACAGTAGAGGCAGATTAGATAAATAGTAATCTGAGTTTTTTCCTTGACATTTTGATTTACTGTCCTGCCTACCCTCCTGAAACATTATTAGAGCTCTGAAGTTCTCCATAGCCTCACGCGCACAATAATCACCTCTCTCATAAAGCACCTGCCTTTAAAAAAACTTTCAAATTTTAGTGCGTACAAAAGTAAACAGCATTAGTCTAGAAATGCATAACAACAGTAAAAAATTCCACTTCAACCTCTTCATTATCCGCAGCTGGAATTACTGGGTCTGAACAGCCCCTTTTCCCTGCGAACCATGGCAGAGGGGCTGCTGCAGGTGAGACAAACCCTGTGGGACCCCGGCTCCCCTGGCTGCTGCCACCTCGCTGGGCTTTGCTGTGTGCAAACACTTTAACAGCACCATTGGATTCAAGCAGGTCAATGATCCACAAACTAAAAATACACTAAGTAGAGGTCTTGACATAACAGACAGTAATGTTCTCGAAGGAGCCATTAGATACTATTGAGTAAATGATACTCATTTGTTGGGGGGGACAAAAAAAGTACATAATCATGTATTTACAAGATTGGAAGCTCTTATACCCTGTTCTGTTGGCTCCCTCCCATGTGTTCACAGCTTTATCCCAGCAGAACTACCCACCACCTCCTGCCGCAGCCGTGACACCTACAAGTAGCTACAGATGGCAGCTGTGCAGGGCAGGTTTCACCTAATCAAGAATAAGGTGCGCTGGTTGCAACAGACAAGTTGCAAACAAGTTAACAAAGTGTTCTTTTAAGTGATGAAGAAGTGGAATGCCTGGACAAAA
Source organism: Psophia crepitans (assembly GCA_013399095.1). Lineage (NCBI taxonomy): Eukaryota > Metazoa > Chordata > Aves > Gruiformes > Psophiidae > Psophia > Psophia crepitans. The sequence continues at coordinate 936,790 of VWZZ01004465.1, read as the reverse complement.
AACTTCATTACCTGCTCTATCATGAAACATCCTGCTGGGACAGCACTGAGTTTTGAAATGATGGCTATTTTCTATGGTCCTTGCAGTATGATTTCTGAGGATAACAAAGACATCCTTCCAGTTTTTCAGTCTTCAGTTCCATTGCCATTTAACAATTATAGTCATCACGGCAACTTCACAGTGATGACCGGGAGTGGGTGAGCTTGCTAATGTACTGAGGGACTTAGAATCCTCTCCAAGCAGAGTATTTCCAATAACATTTTTCACTTTTTCAAAGCGCCATATAAATTACAATTGCTTGCAAGCAAGGACAGAAGGGGTACATTTGCCCAGAGAATGGCAAAAGAAGAGTAAAATACATTCCATTAAGCAAACAAACAAAAAAAAAGTTTAATAATCTTCATAGAATATATCTGAAAAAGGAAAACAATAAAACATTTGATCCATTTTGGGTCAGGGCCTCTTTGTCTGTGAAGAGGCAATGTGAATTATTAAAGCCTTGGGTCAGCAGCAGGCCTGTTAATGCGATGCTGAGAGCGAGCCTTCTCTACCCTCACCTTCAACAGGGAGACACCAGAGAAAGGCAGTTGCACTTTCTCTCCATTATTATTATGGCAATGTAGAATACTCCCTGACTGTCTGTGTTAGCAATAGTCACCCCCCCCTTATACAGGTAATATTGCTACCACAGCTCATCTCTTCTGGAGCAGAACAAACCCTGGTGGAAAGCAAAGCTAAAGGGTCTTGGTTTTTTTCATCAGCTCTCTCACATATTTCACCCAGCTGCAGGTAGGGATGTCACTCACTGCCAGACTGAGGGGACAGCCTGTGCTTCCCCCCACCTCCTCAGCCTCTAACTTCCTTTCAAGGCTGTCTTTGTAAAAAGAAACCAAGGAAAAGAATTAAAATTCTGGTCTGCCATCTCGAGCCAGACTCTTATTTTCTTTTCTAATGTATAGTCTTAGTAAATTCAGAGGGGGCTCTTGTGGCATATATTGCAGCACATTTACAGCATACTTAAGATGAGACTTTCTTCCAAGACTCCTGAAATACTCCTGCACAACCCTCTCTGGAAAGGACAGATGGCTGCATTCAGAGCTGCATTGAAATGAGAGAATTTCCACAAGCATAAAACTGAAATAGTATAATGGGAAATCAAAACCTCAGTGAACACCATATTGTTAAGCTTTATTCCTGAATCACTATGCTTTTTGGGGAGAGGGGCATTAGATCTTAATTTTGATGCACTGCTAAATTACTTCCTTTTACATTTAATGCATTTTTAGCTTACAACTCAAAAGTTGCTTTTTTGCCTGCTGAAGCTAACAGTTTCTACAGGAACTCATGGCATTTCCCTACTCCCTTTTCTACCTGTCAGCTTCTAAGAATGAGCAAAGAATGACTCTGTTCTTTTTTTTAATCAAATGTATTTAATCTCTTTGCTGTTCTGGGTTTTGCTGTGATGGGTGGGTGGGTAAAATTTTAAGGATATCTTTTATCATTTCTGAGAAATGCGATAAGAGGCAGGTCAGACGCCTTCAAGGCAGTGCTAATGCAAGGGTGACTAATGAATGAGCATGAAAAACGGACACTTGTCAGCCAGGAATTAGATGTAAACCAGAAAAGAAGAGAACAATGCAGCATTACTGTCAGGGAAAGATGGATTTCTGCCCTTGGTAGACCTTAAAGACTCTTTACTCTATGCTCCTTCTTACATCAACTTTCCTTCTACAACAAACAACTCAGAAAATGAGCAAGCTTTAAGAGCACAAAAAGAAAAACACATTATTTTCTATCCAACTTTCATATTAACTACGTCCATTGAGAGAAGTATATTTGGTGTGTGCCTTCAGGTTTAAGGTTTTGAGAATGTGGGAAGACCTTCACAAGAAGTACATATTTCCATAGAGAAGATAGCTTGTTTTATATGTGTAAGTATATACAGGAATCCATCTAAAACTAAATACGTAATAAGCAAAAAAAAAATGCAGTTAAAACACTAGAAAAAAAAGAAATATGGCTTGATATTACTTTAACCATTATCAGAAGATCAATAGGTAGTCAAGTTCTCCAAGTCTATCTCCTACTGTCGAGAGTGTTCTCAAGAGGCAAGGTTCAATGCAGTTTTAATTTTATCTAGCCTATAAGGAAAACCCAAACAGAAAAACAATTGTGGAAAAAGAGTGGGAAAACGCTACTGATGTTCTACAAAATGAGAGAGGCTCCACATGCTTGCGAAAACACATCTTACTGCATTTATTCCCAAACTTAGATGATTGATGGTGAGTTAGAGAAACGTGACTAATATTGTAAAACTGGCCTGCTCCTCTTCCATCACTTTCCACAATGCAGGTGGAACTGAGACACACCCTTTACTGCAAAAAAGGCACTGGAGACTGAATTGCAATTCTGAATGTAAGAAACCACGTGCTGTCAGACATCCTTTGGCCTCCCTTTTCTGTTCACAGCTGAGTCTATGATCTTTGTGCGGGGATCAGTCACACTGGTGGGGAAGTAATGCAAAGGTTAGGTACAAAAAACCCCTTTTATTCATTTTGTCTTTCTGTGGTTCCAGCTCTTTGTTGTTAATTAGATCAAACTAGATATCCACTGAGACAGTCACAGGAGTGTCATCAGTCTGTAACCCAGGGGATCACTCTGAAACTTCTATCAATTGCATTTATAAGTGTGGCGCCTTGTCCCACAGAGTCCCCGGCTGTATCAGCTGCTCGCTGCTGGGTGTTGATCAAAGCCTCCTGCCCTCCTTCTGTGCGCTGCTGCTCAGGGGATGAGATGGTGGCTGGACAGGGCTGTGCTCTCAGCCTGCCCAAGCATCTGCGGCTGGAGCTGAGGACAGAGGAAATAAGTCAACACCTCGAAACCCTGTCTTTATGCTCAATACACAACCTATGCCACTCTTCCCTTCTGTGGAGCGGCTGTTACACATCTGGCCATCCATAAAGACAAATGCTGCAGCACCACGAGGCTGCCCCAGCCACCTTCTCCTCCTGGAGAGGAACATGAGGGACGGTGGAGCTTCTCCCATTACAAAGCTGCCTCACAGTCTGCAGCTTGCGTTGAGCTTGTTCATAGCCTTCAGGTAGCCCGAGGAGTGAGGCCTCGGGTTGTCATCTCACACAGCCAAGAAGGTGCATCAGCTTTCACAGCCAAGCAGCTGATGGGGACTGAAGCAGACTTCTTGGACACGCAGAACATGTCTTGGGGATGCAGGCTGCTACATCCACTAACCTGACGTACAGAATGAGGTGAGGAACACCTCAAAAGGTTGCCGGGTTACAATCTGCAAGATGCTTTGCCTGAGCCCAGGACTTTCTCTCCCATTTTATTCCCTACGTATTTATAGCCTGAGCAAACAGGAGGTACTCACCTGCCAGCCCCTCACCCTGCTGATGGCATTTTCAGCCAGAAACAAAAAACACTGCACCTTGACAACTCCTCTGAGACCCACCGCCTGCAGAAAAACCATTTTCCCCCTCCTCTCTTCATCTCTAAGCTACTTCAGCCAGGTGCTGGTAAGACAAACATTCTTTTGCAACACAGCTTCCATGTAGGCTACACTTAAAATGAAGAACAACCCACTCAATACATTTGGTATTGATACAACTGTAAAAAACACAAGCAAGCAAACTTTATCAAGAATTCACTGAGCAGATGGGTTCCCAGGTGTATAACGACCACACTGTTCTCCTCCTCTTATAGTTTTACAGGGTAGCCGAATATTTCTTGTTTTTCTGTGTAAGCTTAACCTGCAACCTAACTTTTAAACTCAATTCTATTGATTATTTTATTTGGTGATTGAAGATGGAATCCAAAGTTCTTGGTTTTCAAATAAATCCAAAGGTAAAGTTCAAACGACCTAACCTCAACAGGCGCCTTTTTAGATGACAGATATACTAGACACTAGAAACATTAAGCGTCCATTGCAATTCATATGAAGAATTGAATTTACAACACACAAAAACACTAAAACAGAAAATAATTTGTATAAACGCAGTATTCTGTTGTTGTTTTTCTGAACCGCTAATCTGACTCACAGAGCTGACTGCAACTTAACAAAAAGTTTTGTTAACTTCCTGACTGTATCTATTCTATGTTTCACCACCTGGCACTAAGCAGACTAGTGAAAGGCAATTATTTCTTAGGCACGACAGTGTAGGTAGGATATTTGCAAGGCTCCTACTGAGGGCTTAAATTCATACAAATTCAGTAAAGGGGTTTTCTTTTATTTTTTAAGCAACGCTAACAGTGAAGTCAAGTCCATCTTAATTTATGAAGTCTTAGCTGTTTATTACAAAGCAACGTGATTTGTATTTATTACTGTTGCGTTTGGGAGTCGATCATGCTTGTTAATTTGGGAAGCAGTACAGAAACATGCCTGTCAGAAGCAAAAGCAGAATGGTAGTATCAAATATGTTAAATGCTCAGTTAACTTCTCTGCTGCCCTTTCTGTGATCTGCTGTTCTCTCCTCAGTAATCTCAGCTCGAGATCGCGTGCCTCAGTTATCCCTTTATTAACTACAAGCAGCAGATATTGATTAGTAGCAACTTAAATGGTACACGAGGAAGGAATTAGGGTCCTATCTCTAACTCTCTTATCAAACTGTTCAAAGCAAATTTTTTTTTAATTTTTTTTTTTAAATCCTGCATATCCTGGACATACCTTCCTGTTAAAATATTCAGGCTCCTTCCCAGCTCTCACTCCTTATCTTGACATCCACCCAACTTTGTAGCTATTGCAATGTGATCTAATGCTTTGGTGGCCACAGTAACATGTCCTCATGGCATTGCTTGGATTACACGTGTGAAGACAGGGAAGAAAGGCACTGCAGCAACGCAACACGGAGTATGGGTCCCAGTACTAAAAGGTGAGATAACCGAGTGTCTGTAAAGAACCTGTGAGGTTTTTTCCCCCATATCTGTTTCTTTCTATGACTGCATACCCGTTGTAAGTGGAGATAAACCATTAAGTGAACTAGTCTACTTTTTTGTACTGCATTTATCTTACCAGTATACAGTATCTGACATGCATATATTAGCTACATTCCTTTGAAAAAATATCTGGGGGGAAAAAAAGGCTTTCAGATAAGCACATAGGCAACTACTATCAAATTATACAAAAGATGAACAAACACAGTCTCCTACTACATTGGGGCTTTTTAAAATCATGATTTTTTTTTAATTCTGATTTTAAGATAACGAATAAAGGAAGCGACTATCCACATTATTACATCAAAATGATCAGGTAACAGAAATTACAGAGAAAGCTGCAATTTTCTTATAGTTTTTCAACAATTCAAAAACCTGGCAGGAGATATAGGGCTTATATTCCTACTATATTTTCTCAAGGACAGCATGGGTTAACATTATGAAGTCAGTGAGGCTACAGCAACACCAAACCAGAGCAAATGAAAAGTGAGGCTGCTCTATGCACATAGGCTCAACGCAATTTGTTTCAGCCACCCTTTTATTATGTGATCTAAAAATTAGGTCAAATCCTGTAGCTACTGTTTAGCCTTTATCAGATGTATTTTCCAGTGGGTTTAACTCTACTCTTGGCTACACAGAATCAGACCTCATTCATCCTTTTAACAGGAATTTTGCCCTGTTAGGTTTTATCAGTTCAATGACATCAGTCTTGTTACATAAAATTCACATTAAAACTTTATCTTGGGCTTGGGGGTTTTTTTAGCTAAAGGTAAAGCTACCTAACCCCCTCCCTCCCTCCACAAAAGTAACATTTTTTAATTGAGCAGAAAAACTGTATCAAAACATATTAGTGACTCCTAGTGCTCCTGATAGGATATGCCTAGAAAAAATAAGAAATGTGTGAATAAATAGGAAATGTGTTTTAGCATTCATAGGCCACTATCTCAGAAAATTTATTATCTCTTTCCAGCTCCATCAAGACATACATTAGGCATCCCTGCTTTGTTGGTTACTGAGATATCTGGAATGACAAAGTGAAAATTAATCCCAACAAATCTGCTAGTTTAAGAGGATGAAATGCTCAGCTCTGTTCTCATGGGGAGACCAACACCTCAGGAAGATGAATTCCATGAAATAGGAAAAAAGCTCCTTTTCAGAAACAGCCTGCACAGAAGGGAGTGATTCCCTGGCATAGTCGTGGCCCAGGAGTGCAACAGCGAGACGCCGTTAAATGCCCTGAACACTTAGAGAAGCCAGGATGTTGGCTTTAGACTCAGACTCTTTTCCTGTTTATATTGCTAGCATGGGCAGGCTTTGAAAACCAGCAGCATCTTCAGCCCATATTTATAGATCACTCCCTTCCTGAATAACTGAGGCTCTTGGCTGGAGCGATGTTGCAATTGATTTTCACAGAGAACTTTCATTGACTAGGTTGTTATATACTTTCTGACACATGCCTGACCCTGCATTAAACAAATACAAGCCGCTTTTCCAGGATGCACATTTTTCACACTTTCAAATTACTTTTCAGTTAATTCTATTACACACTCAGTGAACAGAGATGTTGCACGCTATTTTTTTTTCCTGTTTTGTTTTAATGGAGTGCAGCTCCAGCACTTGAGAGGACACAATAATTCCAGAATAAGACCAGTGGGCATACGGGAGAAAAGAAAGAAAGAAGAGAAGGAGAAAAGTAGGAGAAGAAGGAGAAAGAGGAGGAGGAGGAGAGGAAGAGGGAGAACGAGAGAAGCTTTTCTTAATGTGCTAGGTATGGTTAGTTACTCTACAGTAACTGTTGAGATGAAATCACCAAGTTCAGGTATTAAGATAATAATACAACTCAAGCAGAGCACTTTAGATGTTTCATTTACCCCTCACCTTCCCCCAAAGTGTCAGCACTCACTTTTTGTACCAAATAAAAGTGAAGACTGCACTGGTGACAGACACGCAACTATAGCTGCAGACAGAGCTGGAGAGATGGACTCTTCTGTCCCTCTTAAATTTTGGACATCCTTGATTTTCTGGATTAATAAATACTGCACGGACTCTACCTTGCATCCCAGTCTCATGGCACATTGTGTAATCATTTGAAGACTTTCCAGCTGTGGGTAAAGTTTACTAGGAAACAACTTTTATATTGCCAGTACAGATTCAATCCTCTGAAGTCAATGCTGTGAGTACAGACGAGCATCAGTGTATCTGAGTCCACAGTTAAAACCAGTGATCTCGTAGACCAAATGACAGCACAAATTAAGGCATATACTACACCCATCACAAATTAAGGCATTAAAGCATATATCTGAGTTCCTAAAAAAAATATTCCTGAGTTACCTGAAAAATTTATAAAAATCTGTAAAATTGAAAATGGGCAATTTTGCAGAGAATGGTGTTCAAGGCCAGGTTGGATAGGGCTTTGGGCAACCTGGTCTAGTGGAGAGTGTCCCTGCCCATGGCAGGGGGGTTGGAGTTAGATGGTCTTTAAGGTCCCTTCCAACCCAAACTATTCTATGATTCTGCGATTCTGTGAGAACAGGTTTTCAAACAGCTTTTACTGCAGTTTGAAGGCCTAATACTTCAACCCTTAATCCCAAGGAGTCTAAGTGATTTGCCTGAGTCACAGCTGCCCAAGAACCTCGAACTCAGGAACAAGAGGTCAAAAAAAACTTCAGTAAAATACAAAGCCACATTTGAGTTACAGGCACATAAAACTCCCTGGAATTTATTTAATTAGGATGTTCTAAAATAAACCACCAAAACTCCACAAAATCACTGAATTGATTGTTCCTCACTCTCCAAAGTATGGCAAGAAAAAGAAGCAAACTCTACATTGTGAGTACCTTCAACAGAAATTTGGACACTTCAAAAGAAATGTCAATTGATATAAAATAACTTGCATATGCAAAAAATTACTGTGTGTTATGTAATGCGCAGGTATGGCAGTACACAAAAGTTACTTAACCATCAAATGAAATACACTCAGACTTCTAAACTGTGTTAATTTCATGGTCGTCTGTCAAGGGCTAACTGGCAGGACATGAAAATCCACTTAATGAGTTAACTTAGGAGTCATAACCCAAAGAATCTGTTCAAACATTGCTGAAGTGCTGACTGTTCAGATGAAAAAAAATGAAATGGCTCTCTTTAGTTTCAGTATAGAAAAAGAAAATTCTCAAAGTTTTGAAAAGTTTCCTGCCATAGGAAAGCACTACGCTCATATGTCACGGCGTTTCTGATTTTGCAGGAAGACTGTCGTACAATAATTTTAACTTCTCTTAACCCTGGGGAAATTATTCTCTGAGGTTAGTCCTGTACTCAAAAGCACTGCTCTTCTATTTCCAGTCAGTTACTTGGACTAAAAGCATTCAAAAATGGGTATTTAAATTGAATTTCTGAGATTTGTATCTAGATGTTTACACAGAAGGTAACTACTCTTCAAGGATTTAACCACATAATACTTTCACAAGAACAAAAGGAGAATCAAGCTCTAAATGGAGAGCTTTAAATGACAGAGTCCTTCCTCTAACATGTCTGTGAAAGGCTTTATTTGGCCGGAGGAATTTTCTTCTCTCCTTATAAATTGTTGGGCACAGTGCAGGAAATATAAGTGTGGTGCAAACCCAGCTTCTAATGACCTTTTCTCGCAAAATGCGGGTTTTGCTGAGGTAAAAACAGTGGAAGAGAGACAATTCCAGATGATGTATTTCATTCCCATTATACAAAACAGGATTTCATCAAGTGAAAGAGAAATGGGAGCCCTCAGTGTGACTGCTCTGTTACAAAGAAACGCACCTCTTTGAAAACTAATGAACATTAAATATTTGTAGAGTCAAATGAAGATCTATTTTCAGAGAATTGGTTGCCCTGTTTTCTTGGGGTCTAAGCTGGGAATGGTTCAAAATAAATACTGAGGTTAGCAGCCATGAATAACAGTGATGAAGTATTAGGGTCGAGATGACCACTTTCAATCTCATACTACAAATGTGATTACATGATTACACTAAACACTTATTTTCTTTGTTAAGGAACAGCAGCTTTATTATATGATTGCAGAGATACATATTTTCAGCTTTGCAGGAAAGGACCTGGAGGTCCTGGTGAACATCAAGTTGACCATGAGTCAGCAACGTGCCCTTGAGGCAAGGAAGGTGAATGGTATCCTGGGCTACATTAGACCAAAAGTATTGCCAACCAGTCGAGGAAGGCGATCCTTACCCTCTGCTTAGTACTGGTGAGGTCACGCCTGGAGTACTGGATCCAGTTCTGGAATCCTCAGTACAAGAGAGACATGGACATAATAAAGTCTAGCAAAGGTCCCTGAAGATGACTAGGAGACTGAAGTATCTCTCCTATGAGGAAAGGCTGAGAGAGCTGGGACTGTTGAGCCTGGAGAAGAGAAGGCTCAGGGCATCTCATCCATGTGTACAAATTGCTGAAGGGAGGGTGCAAAGAGAACTCACCAGGCTCTTTTCAGTGGTGCCTGAAGATGGGACCAGAGACACTGGGCACAAACTGAAACACAGGAGAGTCCATCTGAACATTGGGGAACACCTTTTCACTGTGAAGGTGACCAAACACTAGCATAGGCTGCTCAGAGAGTTGGTTGGAGTCTTTCTCCTTGGAGATATTTAAAAGTCATATGGACATGGTCCTGAGCAACTAGCTGTAGGTGGCCCTCCTTGAGCAGTGGGGTTGGACCAGATGACCTCCAGAGGTTCCTTCCAGCCTCAAGCATTCTGTGATACTGTGAAAGGAACAGCAGTCACCTCATTTCATAGCTTTATTTGGTAATATTCCTACTCATTAGCTTCAGACACTTTTCTTGAGACATATAATTGCTGTACTCAAAAATTACTGGTTTTGAAGCCTTCCACACACAGAAAGGAGAAGAATGAGATTTGGCTCTTAAGAACAGGATTAAACTGAAATTCTTACAAATGCTTCTGAAGGCCTTAATTTTAGTATGTGTCAATAACTACAGAAAATACAAAGGAAGCAAAATCTCTCCCTCAAACAGCAGAGACTCCACTTTTCCACACCCAAACACCACCAACTCCAAACGCAAAGACACTCACATGCAATGCGGACGTAGGCTTTCCGGCTCTTGGTGGTGCCTGCAGAGCTCCAGGCAACGCACTGGCACCAGTAATCTTCGGGCCCGAAGAGCTCCTCGACTTGCTGGCGGGAAATCTCAATGCTTACTTCTCGGACAATCAGACCTGTCAGGGTACAAATAATGCTGGTCAATGTTATGCTTACAGACAGAAAAAACGCAGTATAGGAACAGCAGTCTGGTTGCAAAGTTGTTGTGAGAACTTACAGTCCTCTACCAATATCTGCACAGCAACATGGACTGTCATAAGGATGTGAAGGGAAAAAAGTGACACCGTATCTAGATAATAAGAGAAGTGTGTGAAGAAAAAATGAATCACTGTGATTTTGACTTTTATCACACACTGTGTGTATGTTAGACAAATAAGAGGAACAGCACCTCAGCTGATGTAAATTCTACCAGGTCCCTAGGACGATTTACATCAAGTGACAATCCAGCCCAGTGTTATTTTCATATGAATACCATAAAACCAGAGAGTCATTCAATTTATATGACTCCCTTAGCTCTCTTGTATTTCATCTCCTTTTGCTAGACAGATACGGCACAGGGAGAAGTCCTGTTCACTCCAACACTGAACTTCCCAGAAAAATGGATTTTACCACTGTAGGAAACGTTCTGATGCTCTGCAATGATGGGCACATGTGTTGCAGTACAGTTACTGCAAGCTGCAGTCTGGGGACTATTACTGCCATGTATACCGTAGATACTGTGGTAATTTTAGGTGATTTCATAATACAGTGCAGTACACCTCAGTGCCTGACGGTCTCCCTGGCCGTGCCCTCCATAACACATCCCAGTGCAACCCCCCCAAACCCACAGTGGCACCGGCGATGACAGCGACCCACTTGCCATCCTTCTGAGCAGACCCGTATTTGCCCATGTTTCCCATGCAGCACGCTCTGCTGGGAAACTGTTTTGCTGCTTCTAAGTGCAAGGAAATATTGCGGTGTCTCAGATACCACTGCGAGGGCTGTTGGTAACGTGTTCGTCCTCCAATGACAACCACTCTGTTTCGTATGGACTCAACCTCTTTTTCCACCTTAGAACCCACTGCCTGGTCAAAACACTCTTAATTCCAGCAAAGACACTGGCCAGGGCTGGGAGAGAGTGCTTACATCTCTTGACAGCATATTTGGTCTTTGTTGCCGATGCCAAAGTATCAATAAACTTTTTCATGTGCATCTGCCTGTAGAACACGCCATTGCCATTTCAAAAACACACTCGTGCAAACAGCCATATAAACCCCACATACAGATATTTTGCGTAGTAGGACTGATTTTCTTTCCAGAATTGCCAGGAAACTGAAAGGTCCTTGGATCACAGCGTGCACAGTTTGTCCCCATCACCAAACACCAAAGGGCAGGTTGTTCTGCTGAGTACTGACCTAAGCCTGTGGAGGCCGGCTACACAGCCTCCTGCCACACGGCTTACAAGGTGATATTCATAACGTGAATGCTCCCAGTTGTACAGCACGGCGCACTCCTCAAGCACTGGAAACCAGGCCAGACCTTTGATTTGCCTCCAGCCTCACAGAGGCTCCATTCAGGGAGCCAACGATTAATTACTGTTTGTACACACTTGTGCACTGTCATTGAGGCTGCAAGCTGTTTGCATCCAAAACTTGGTTAACAACAGCAGAAAGGAATTCATGCATGTAATACCATAGACTTCTCTGGTGGGAACAGCTTCTAATGAGACGCATTTTCCTGCTAGAGACTATCGCAGCCTAGCTCCCTTTTTATTTCATTATCCTTGACATCTTTAGCCATTGAATAATCAGCTACTCTGGGGGAAACACTTAATAGCTTTCCTTCTTGAAATGAAATACTCAAAATATGGCAACTGCACTCCAAAGAATGGAAATCAAAGCGATGCATGGGCATTTGATATGCAGGAAGACTGTGTTATAAACTTGTTCTGCTTTGATGAGCTAATTTGGCTCCAAAAGGGGTCTGAGGGACAGCTTTTGTCCTGTTGAGAAGAGCATGAGAGAGGGTGGGGAGGGAGCGTGTACATTACATGCATAAAAATGGTTATATTTTCCCAGTGCAACTGCTGCTAGCCTAAAGATTACTTCAGTTCATTCCCAGTTTTTATAGCACCAGCCCAGGGAGCCTTTGAAGGTTACAATATTATGTTTTTGTAATAAGGCTGATTATGACAGAGCTTGACGGAGCAGTGAACTTTGTTACCTGAGGGCTAAAGCAAGCAGGCTCATAATGACAGTAATGGTTAATAATGATTATGAAATAGTCTTAACATTCAGGACACAAATGACGTTTTCTGATGGTTGGTTGAAGATGCAAAACCATAGGATAAATAGCTCCGACTGAATGCACCACCAGCAGAACTTTTAATCTCTGTTCTAACGCAAAATAACAAGCTACTCCAGGTAATGTCTTTTGGGGCAGCTGTGGAGCACAGATAGGTTTCAGTTTATTCAAATAATTCCACCGTTGATCTCTGAGTAATATCAACAGTTGTGCCATGACCAAAGAGACGCACGCTATCTTTACATACCAAACAGATGTCACGTCTTTCTGCTTACAAGCAAAAAAATATCATTGTGTATTTGTCCCTAAGGTAAACTACTTTTCCTAGAGGTCAAAATGTATCAGACCAGCTGATGGTGCCATGAGATCATCTGGGATGTAAGGATCCATGGCCAGAACTCAAAGCTGATTCACCCACTCCTTCCCAGCACTGCCCGTTGCCCCTCACTGCACAAACGGCCACATCCATTTATGAGAAACATCTCACCGGCTGAAACGCGCCCAGACTCTGCAGCAAGCGCAACGGGACGTGTCTCCCTTGTCGTACCAACTTGCAATCCTATTCCTCCTGCTAATACACTTCAACCTAACTCCTAACAGAAAATCCCTTTCTAGGCTACATTACAAAAAATGCAATTTGCTGAGATACCTCGGCAACTGCCTTGTTACCAGCTGACACACTGCTGTACGTCAGCTCGCACAGACGAGCGGATACCCTCTGTCTGCTTTCATTCTGGCGTGTATCGCTTACACACCTCACGTGGGCACCAAGTGCAGAACAGGCCTGGTATGGTGACTTCAAACAGAGATCTTCATCTTATTCCTGTTGAAGCTGCTTCTGCTCTTACATCAAAGGACAGTAGTTGGAGTCATTAAAAAGAAAAGAAAAAAAGAAAAAAGCCAAACAACCCACGTCTCAATGCTTCCAGGCACTGTGACGCACTGTGCCTGTAGTTCAGGCAACTGTTTATCAGATTGTTAGATTATAGGTGAGCGCACAACCTCTGAGTGCAAAATTAGAAGTCACTTTATAAAATGAGCCCCCGTATTTCACCTAAAATTTTTTAGGACAAGACAGATCAAGAGATCAGCAGTAATTTATGCAGCATATAACCTACCTGGTACTGGCCGATTCTACTTTGCCACAGCGCTAAGTAACAAAATGTCACCCCCTCACAGAGAGCATCTCCTCTACCTTACCTTCTGTATTAGAACTATACTGATGTTTTCAGCCTAGTTCCTCATATGGCTAAGCTATACAGCAGGTGAAGATATGCAGCACAAATGTTTTCTCAGAACACGTAAGCTGCACATTTCCAAAATTAATAAAATCACATAGATGGTGGCACAATCCACAAGAAGTCAGGATCTCCCTATTCTAAAGCAATGCAATAATAAACACAGCTGAAGGGAGATAACAGAAATGTGGGCAGCTAGAATGCTTGACAGGTCCTTTCTAATGCACATAAATCCATAAAGAGCACCTATATAGTATTTCTAATCTGTACTGGCCCAGTGATGAATAGCTAGAGTATGACAGGGAAAAGCATTTGCTTGCACTGTCCAAACTTGATTTGCATTCAACAAAGTGAGAACTGTTTCTGTAGCCTCTTGCAGCCCATCTGGATCTTGGCTATGAAGATAGATCTGTGAAGATATTGGTCTAATTATCACCGCCCTATGTCTGGCAACAAGAAGATTCTGAAGCGAGGAGCTTTAAAATGAAAATGCAGAAAATTGAAGTAATTTAAAGCAATTCTCCAAAATAAATGATAACTGCATATTAAGATTGTTCACTGAAAAAAACCAGAGATTCTTAAAAATACATCCCCAGGTTGCTGGGCTCTTTCTGCATAAGTGTTTCTTTTCTGATCTCAGTGAATAACTTCAGCACTCCCAAGAGGGAAGCAATGTACATTGTTTTACAACTTGAGTATGAAGAAGTAAAAAAAATCTCAGGAAAAAACAAAATTAAAAATATATGCTGTCTTCTCTGGGTCCTGAGTATAAAGATCTGGATCTGCTGGGTTATAAAAGATGTCACAGAGGTTGCTCGAGGCTGGGGCTATTTATACACACAGATCAGTCAGATTTAATACACTTACCTAAACCTGGCACCAGAAAAAGACATTACATTGGTAGCATTTTCCTAGAGAGGTCCAAAACCCTGCAGCCATTAGGAGACTAAAAAAACCAGTCTAACAATATCCTTTTGCCCCTAACAGTTTTCTGTCCAGCTGAGGACAGAGGATAGCTTAAAAGAAGGTTCAAGGCGACTGGCATCATCAGCCTGTGATTATGTCTCAGTTGCATGAATTAAATAGGTTCTCCATAAATGACAGTTTTTGCATATTTAGTAGCACAGCATACACAGCTATTAATTTCAATAAAATAAATGTGCCTCTGGGACTAATACAACTTGGGCTCTGAAAAGGAATAGGAAGGAACCAGAACTTTACTTATTTCTGCATTTGCACGTTAGCGAGGGATTAATGGGCGGAGAGAGGCAGAGGGCGGAGGGAGCCACGCTCAGTCTGCCGACTGCTAATGTGTACAGCCCAGTGAGCACAGGGGAGAGGCACTGCCTGATGGTATATATCAAAATAAAATTACTACCCCTCCTGGAGCAAAAGGAAGCGCAAAGAGGGAATTGTGCCTTATATGCATGGTCTTTTATTAGAAGCTGTATCCTAGAAACACAATGAAGCAAAGACACACTTCATTCACACGGTCCCCGAGCGCTTAACTTAGCTGGCTATACAAACCGTGAAGTAGATTATCTGGTCTTCAGAGACAGAAATGTTATCTTTTTTAATGTATGCAAATGTAACGTAATTGTATGATATTATGGTAGATTATTAGTAACTGCAATAACAGCTCATGGGTTTCATATCGCACATGACGAAGTAATTGGCAAATTTCCCAATGATTTTAACCAGAGCAGATTTGCCAGTCAGACTCATGTCTTGCTAGAGGGAAACAAAAATGCCTTAGAAGGTTCTGCAACCGTATATATGACCGTACAAGACAATAAATGATCACCATAAACATATGAAAACAGAAGACCATTATCAATTCATGAAATGTAATTATCCAGCCTGGAGTCAGTCTAGGTCACAGAATTAATATCTACACCTCACTGGGCATTGTTCTGCCAAGAAATTATTTTGATATAATTTGGCTGCCGTAAATGTTCGGCATTTGATATTAATACCCCACACGTGTGAAAATATTCCTCAGGACTTTGATAGAGCAATTTTTGTGGAAGTTTTATATTGGCATGTGTTAGACCCTCTGGCACGACACTAAACAGGAGCCGTTTAGTTTGCAAAACTAAACTGCGCTTACAAACTCTAGGAAACTGCATGGATAATTTGTTTATTTTCTCTGTAAATAGAAGTTCAAACAATTTCTGTGCTTTTGTGCTTCCATTTGCCCAAAAGGTATTTCATTAATTAGTAATCACATATGCCATAGAACACATTTCTCAAGGAGACGGAACTTTATGACCTACTGGTCTGGAAAAAGACATTACTGTAATACATGCACAT
The DNA here is from genome assembly GCA_013399095.1 of Psophia crepitans. Taxonomy (NCBI): domain Eukaryota; kingdom Metazoa; phylum Chordata; class Aves; order Gruiformes; family Psophiidae; genus Psophia; species Psophia crepitans. The sequence goes on along the minus strand of VWZZ01004465.1, from coordinate 920,909 downwards.
AGTTTGCAGGTGTATCGCAACCACTGTGAATAAGTATGGAAATATAGCCTATTGCCATGCAGGTAAGATGCAATCCTTTACAAGTTCAATTTCTTGAAATCAGTACTCAGAGCACTCTCCCAAACCTGATGCTCAGTGCTGCTGGCTCCCTCCCTGCTCAGACAGGCACAGACTCCCCCAGTTGCATGCACCCCCAAATCTGCCTTCCTGCTGTGCAGTGGGGACACAGAGGGATGGGACGGTGCTTCTTGATGATGCAGAAGAGGCTTTGGGGAGTCAGCAGCAAAATAGCTCTAAGGTAGGGGAAATTCCTCTGCACATCCATGCAACACATGCTGCTACAGAATCAAGTTATACAGCATGTAACTTAGAAAACCACAGCGCACCCCCATTCAGATCCTCAACCTACACATAGAGAAAAACGCTGTGGCTTGCTCGGCCTTAAAATAAATCAGTGCCAGTCTGAAACAGTCCATGTTTTCTGACTCACAATTCCTTTTCCTGGGTATTAGGAGTAGGAGAGGGACATGAAGTAATACTTTATGAATGTTGCTCAATCAGGACATATTTGAATGACAGAAGCATACATACTTCTGAATGCAAAATGAGGGTGGAAGGAAAATCCTGACACCAAAAAAAAAAAAAATAATTGGAGTCTTTCACTACTTTCAGGAGGGGCTGGATTATATCCACAGTATTTGGCAAAAAGGAAGAAAGCATTTTCAGTTCTCATAGTCCCCCCATCTGTCTTACATTTCATATAAAGCTTCATCCAAAAATCCTTAAAACAGCATCATATTTTTTGCTTCATGAAAGTGGCCAAGACCATACACCAAAGTGGTATGACTGTAAACAGACTTCATAAAGGGTAAACAGATTGGGGTTTTTTGTTATGCAGTCTTCTGTCATTAGATTGTGCTCTGATGGTAAAACTTAAGTGACCAAAGCCAAGAACGATGATCTTTCCACTTACCGATAGTCCAGAATGACCTGTCCAATTTATTTAATAGCTCATCACAGGTGCTACAAACAACCTGTCTCTGAAGCAGAAGCCTGCTCACTTTGCTTGGTGAAACAACCTTTTTACAAAGGCAAAAATAAAATCAGTGCTATGTCAGAATTGAAATTTATTTGCCTTCTTGCCGAGATGGATCCCTCATAGTCAGAGAGTTATTCCACTCAAATATATCAGACTACTTAAACTATGGAATTTGTGTTTAAAAAAATGAATAAATAGGCTATGCAGAAGAAGAACGGCTTCAAATATGAAATTTCTTACTGAGAAAAATGTACTTTTTGCATTCTAATGGGACAGAGATGATTGCATAACAGCACATTTTGCCTATAGCTCATTTTCTGTATAGAGTATCAGTAACCTTAACAAAAAGATGGATAGACAGATATCTAGAGATAGTTTAAAAGAGCAAACAGCTTTAACAGCCAGCAATCCTTTACACTGCAATTGCACGCACCTGGTTTTGCCTCAATATTGCTTTTCCATAAATTGTGGCTGGTCGGTGATACAAAATGATTGTGTTAAGATCACAAACAATTTTCCACAAATATTAGCTTAAATATTTAAATCAAAGGCTTCCAGCTATTTTTGCTCTCTTGATAACTTTGTCTTTAGGAAACAGATACATTCTTCATTCAAACGAATATAGCTGAAGGCAACAGCCTAATAAAATCAAGTTTGTCTTAAAACCAATGTCAAGTTTGCACTGGTTTGCATCAGCTAGCTATGGTATCTAGTGACCAGCTAATGGTAGTGAGTTAAGCTAAAACCCCAGCTCCTCTACTAATTTTTAACTGACTTACACAAAAATTACAAAGGGCTGTCTTTAGAGGGGTTTTACTTTGAACTGGAATTAAAGAACACGCATTCTGTTCGTGTTTTGTTTTCTTTTAGTGAAAACAAGGCCTTTTTGTTCTTTTCCCCACTAAGATCTGAAGGACCAGGTCATCTTAAGATGCAGGGAAGATTTCAAAACAGTTCTTGAATGCTGGTGGAAAACAAACCATGTGCCCTGGTCCATGCCAGCATGGTGAAGGCGGGCAGCGGAGCCCTGTGGGCTTGTCCACTTACGGAAGACAAAATAACCCCTTTGCTATCTCCCCCCCCGGCCAACCTCAGCAGCTGATTGCTGTACACCAGCCTTGAACTATTGCTGTTTAATACCTTAGAGCAGCATCAGATTTTTCCTTCTGAGCCTATGAAAGGTTCAGAGACAAAGGGAAAACACCTCCTCCTCTTTTTTTTTTTTTTTTAAATGGATGCTATTTTCTGGGTGATGGCATTTTTTGTTAATACGCACAAATTGCTCCAAAACGCATTGTTCTCTTCCCCATGTAACAACGTGTGCCTATTGTTGCCGCTTTCTTTTTTCCTGGTACAAAAGTAATAATCATGCTCCAGTGTAGCGGGACTCCAAAGAAAACCTCACTACAAGCATATATTTATGTTCAACCGTGGGCATCATCATTTCTGAACTCACAGGTTGAGGTCTAGGAGTAAAAACAAGCACAAGTCGAAGCATCTTGACGCAAGCCATATCAAAACTAAGCAACCCAAAGCAGCAGTACTCCAGCAATTCTCTGCCTGGCTGGTGCTCCTTACAGAAGCAGGAAAAGAGAGGTCATCCACATAGGAAAGCATGAGTATGCACTCTCAGCAGCTTCACCTTTTGGGTCAAAGCCCAATCTTCCCCTCTTTTGGTTGAGGCACGTGCAGCTGAGAAAAGATGTTGTGGGGTTGTTTTTTTTAAAGGGCCAGGAAAAAAAAAATGTGCCAAAGGTTCATGTTTTACTTAAAAGCTGCAGTTGAGTCTTCACAAAGAAAATCTGTGCACTTTTTATTTCTGGTTCAGAGAATTTACATGCTCTTTCTAATGATCTGGGCCTTCAGCAGTGGGTAATGCTTCCCAGTCCCCAGCCTAGTGCTCATGCAAAATTGAAGCACTTTTGAGGCAGTTTAGAGCCTACAGATGAATCTCAATGTGCAGGCAAAAAGAAATAATGGTTGTTTAGCACTTCACTAGAAGAAGCTGAGGAAATTATGAAAAAAAATAAATAAAAAAAAATCTATTGAACTTCAAACATCTGGGAAGCCAACTGAGAGCATCTGAACTTTGAACAGCATCTTTACATTCCCTTTGCATAGTGGAGGGGGGGCAGGAAATCAACAATAAATGGGTTTGTGTGTACATTTTTATATAAACATATACGCCAAGCTGTTTATGTTATTGGCTTACTGACATATACATATATAAAAATATAATGTGTATCTGTACATGTACTTCTGTACCACACCCACTCTGCGTGGTTTTGAGCAGCAGATACAGTGTGAAAACGCCTTAGTTCTGTGAATGTGAAGCAACGACACAGTTCAGTGGCTGGTGCAGCTATTGTGGGAACAAGGATAGTCGCAACGTGACACAAGGGGTCACTCGGGAGCCTTCCTCAGCACTTGTTTTCCTCTGGTTTTGGTCCACAACGTGCGGAAACAGCAGGGTGGGGGAGAAGTGTAAAAGCCCCCCCCGGTTTTTGCTGCTGCTGTTCTGCATGCTAGGGATGCCATTCCACAGCTGACTTAGGGTATTGTCACAAAAAAATGAAAAAGAAAAGGTGGCGGCGGCAAGCAGCCTCTTTCAAAGCAGCTTTGTCCAGTGCACTGTCAAGCGAAGTAACTTTCACCAGACAGAGATGAAGCTCTGGGAATTTCCTGCCAGCTCCCCCATCCAGCGTGTTTGTAGGGCTGAGCCAGGGCAGCAGTCACAACACTGGCTCCTGAACACCAGGAGATTTTTCTTAGTTTGTAGCGAAGAAAAGAATCCTGGCAGGAAGGCGTGCAAAAAGGCAGCCTGGTGGCTGCAGAAGTCATTTGGTGTGTACGTGTTTCTGGATACAGCACAGCTCACGATCCCAGCCCAGCTACAGCGAGGCACCAGGGATGGGAGCAAGTTGCTCTGCAGATCCATGCGACTTTTGACACGAAAAAAAGACCTTTTTTGTTATGTGAGTAAATGCTCTCAATAGTATCCTTGGTGTTTTTTTCCCCTGGGTACCCAGTCTGACTGAATTCCAATACCAGCCTCCACCTTAGCTGAAGAACAAAAAGATTAAAACTAAACCCCAAAGTGAGCCTGATCCACTTGTAGGCGTCGTTATTCTTCAGGCTTGGCAATCCTTACTCCTGTTCAGAGGAGGGCATGGCAACCGCCCTGAGTGCAGTGTCAGCACTCGTTACAGAAACATCATTATACAAGTCACTGGGAAGCCAAAAGCAGCAATCAACCAACCGAGATCCTAACTAAAATCAAAACCTGGGAGCAAATAATAGAAGAGGCTGCAAAGGCCTAAAGATCAGTATTCTGGGGGAAGAAGAGACATAGAACAGTCTGACAAAAGACTCCCTTTCTGCTCTCACAATCAAAATATGAAGAGAGATGAGAAGTTATGAAGAATTGTGAAAGGCATCCCATCAAAACCTGATGAGAAAGAGCTGTACATAACCTTGCCAGTGAATGGCAGTCCTGCAGGTACCCACCGCATCACGCTGCTCGTTTGTGTACGAAGCAGGAATGCATGGGAATGACAAAATGAGTACAGGGAGTGAACCCACAAAGGCAAGACAAAATTAGATCCTGTACAGGTCAGAGCTGCACATGACAGCCACTCCTCTTATGTGCAACATTTATTTTTTTTTTTAAAGATTTCTCCAGTCTAGTTTTAAGTAATAGGAATTCTTCTACCTCTGTTCAGAGAATGATTTCACTGTCTAATGAGCTAGTAGAGAAAAAAGTAGAAGATACTACTCAGGTAACTGAGATACAAGCTTACACGGACTTCAAGTGACTCAAGAGAAGAACACTTAAATGTCTTGCACAGTCATCAAGACCGTAACATCTCTAAACAGGGTTAGACTACATTTCCAATCACTGTATCAGACTACAACTTGCTCTCAAAAGTATTTTCCTGAACATTTTCAGGGATTTTTGCAAAGAAACGACAGAATTACTAGTCCCATTCATTCTCATTAACGGAATCCCCTACATTTATAGGATGCAAATCTTCCTGCCCTTGCATTGCCGGTATGCTACTGACTGTACCATTTTTGTTTGACAGCACAGAAGAACTTGGCTCTGCTGTTCTTTTCCACCATTCCTCTATCTAGAAAACAGTTGCTTTCCATTTAGGTCAGCAGACACAGGACAGAGACTAACCTCTGGGACTCGCTTCGAAACCAAGTTGACATATATTGGCCTTTCAGGCACCAGACCGCCCTCGTCGTGGGGGCTCCAGATCCTACACAAAGGGCATTTGGCTCCAAAGGAGCCAGGGGACATGGATGGAAAAAAGGAAGCATTGCTGTGCAAAGCTGTGGCTACTCTGAAGCTGCGGTGGGCGGACTGATGTCTGAAGAAGTCTTTTGGGGAATTAATGGGATTACGAGTGTGCAACAAAGGGTTTAATGAGGGAAAAACTTGGAGGGAGATAAGGTGTAGGCTGGAAATATTCAGAGGGGTATCCTCAAACTCTTCAGATGAATGCATTAAGCATCCGTATTCCTCCTATTATTATTTTAAATAACTTTATTTCCTGTTTCAGATTTGTTTTTCTAGAAGCCCACAAGGAACTTTCAGGACAATTAAGTGAACAGCTGCAGATAGGAAGTTAATGCTACAACAAGAAATGAATAAATATCCTAAAGCTTTTATCTTTTGGTCCCAAAGCACTTTGCAGAGGTAAATAATGGAGATGTTGAGTCATTTGCACACAGATACATGTTGAATCCACAGAAAATTTGGAATAGGCAAATGACCCTTCCCATGGACCCATCATTACTCACAGGAAGAGCGTGAGCAGGATTAACTTGCAGGAAGAGTAGCTCCCTCTGGGCCTTCCTGTCAGCATCCCTGAACACCATGAAGGACAGAGCAAGTGCTGAAGCTGAAAGAGCCCAGCTCAGTCAGCTTAGCCATGAGGGAAGAGGGTTCTTTTCTCTTTCTTTCTTTTTTCAAGGTTGGAAAAGACCTCTAGGATCATCAGTTCCAACCATCAACCCAACACCACCATGTCTACTAGACCATGTCCCAAAGTGCCAAGGTTCGCAAGGTCCATGGCTGCTGTCGGTAAAGGCAGTGGGGCACGCATCCCCACAGCACAAAGAGCTGCTGGAAAAGGACAGCATTAGCAGAACAGGCAGGTGTCAATGGCTGTGAACATGTAACGAAGATGTCTACATGTAAGTGTTAGAAGCAGCCTTCCACAAAGACTTATAGGGACAAAAACCCCACATACAACACTTCCATTAAAGAAGTCAACAATAAGTTAATATACGTTTTATAAGTGTGTTATACACAGTGCATACTATATTGAGTGGGGTAAATTCAAAAAACCCATAGTCTTTTCCAAATCTCTACACAAAAAGATAATCTTCCTGGGTTTGGGGGGTGGTTTTGTATTGCCTATAATCAGATTTTCCTCCAGAGGCAAATATCTGGCCCACTGCTCTTATTCTGTTCATAAAAAGATTATTTTCCTTCTTTAGATCAGGACTGACCTCAGTGATTTCTCCGCTCACTTCAACAAAAATAAACAATATTTTGAATTTATATCCCAGAAAATGGTGACTCTCTGCCTCTGCATGTGTATTGCTTCTGAAGTTTCCAAACAGGGTCTTTTTCTATCGAAGTACACTAATTGCTCAAGACATATCACAGAATCACAAGGGTTGGAAGGGACCTCGAAAGATCATCTAGTCTAACCCCCCCTTGCCAAGGCAGGGCCACCTAGAGCACGTCACTCAGGAACACGTCCAGTCGGGTTTTGAATGTCTCCAGAGAAGGAGACTCCACAACCTCTCTGGGCAGCCTGTTCCAGTGCTCTGTCACCCTCACAGTGAAAAAGTTTTTCCTTATATTAACATGGAACCTCCTGTGCTCCAGCTTGCACCCGTTGCCCCTTGTCCTATCGCTTAATGACACCGAGAAGAGCCTGGCTCCATCTTCCCGACACTCACCCTTAACATATTTATAAACATTGATGAGGTCACCCCTCATACTCCTCTTCTCCAAGCTAAAGAGACCCAGCTCCTTCAGCCTTTCCTCATAAGGGAGATGTTCCACTCCCTTGATCATCTTAGTGGCTCTGTGCTGGACTCTCTCTAGCAGATCCCTGTCCTTCTTAAGCTGAGGGGCCCAGAACTGGACACAATATTCCAGATGCAGCCTCACCAATGCAGAATAGAGGGGGAG
>VWZZ01004465.1:812744-913607 GCA_013399095.1 Psophia crepitans | reverse complement strand
TCCACCAGGACCCCCAGGTCCCTTTCCCCTACACTGCTCTCCAGCAGCTCAGTCCCCAACCTGTACTGGCATATGGGATTCTTCTTTCCCAGGTGCAAGACCCTACACTTGTCCTTGTTAAATCTCATCAGGGAAAATCTCATCATATGTGGAAACTTTGCCTGCTTGCAGAAAATGTCTGCAGCAGCTTTGTTGTTGGGTATTCCCTTGATTTGGGTGTGCTGGGGAGCATGTTCCCAACAGCTGATTTTGAAGACACAAACTGCAAGAAGAGAGAATTTCTTTTGCAGTGGTGATGGGCATGGGGCTCCTCTTGTCCAGGAGAGCTGACCACCAGGCCACAGGGAGCGAGAGGGAGAGAGAAGATGGCCCAAGTAACATGTAAAATGGCTGCAACCTAAATGTCAAGTAGGAAAAAAATATGTGGGTTTGTTCATATACTTTTATGCAAATAAACAGCCTGTATTTCCCCAGAGAATTCCAGTTCTTTGGAGAAAGAGTTGTCTGCTCCTTTCTGCACCAGCTGCAGCCTTTCAAACCATGCATATAAACATGTCTCACTTACAGCATCCCTCCCAAAGAGGGGACAGACTTTGAATTACTAAAGAAAATGGACTGTAGTATCAATTCTAACTCACATCTCAAAACTATTAATAGAAGCATTTGGGAAGAGATACACAGACACATTTTTAAATTTCCTTGAAATGAGTTGGATTAGGGCAGGGTATTGAAGGAGCAGAGCTAAAAATTGGCAATATATTCCTGAGAAATAATTATTTTGAATCGGGGTGCTTGATGTTTGTAATGGATTTGATCCAATGATAAACGAAAAATAAAATTACTTGTGACAACAGTGGAATGAAAACAATCCTTATTTATGATATGTGACTACCCTTACTAACATAACCCCAAGGTATTCTACCCCAGAGAGTCAAAATATTGCAGGCTAAGTATAACTGCAGCATTTAGCGTCACTTGTCATCTCCTTAGTGAAGTTATTAGGGAAACTGACCGCATTTGTTCAGGAAAATTAGCTTTTTTTTCCCCTTATCTTTTGGACTCTTGAAAAACAATACAGAGAATTAGGAGGCTACAGCAGGTCAAGAAGCAGCAAAAAAGAGATTAAGGAAGGAAGATGTGCAGAGAGGGAGAAGCGCAGTAAGGACAGGAAGATCTGTGGGTCACAAAGGAAGTAAAATGGTACCCCTCTGCACTCCTCTCCCCGAGCTGTGCTTACATGGGGGTGGGGAGCACCTGAATTTCATATTTGGGTTCCCAAATTAAGTTCTTCAACACTGGTACTCAAAGACGTGCTGTATTTAAAAGGTAATGATAGTTTTTCTTATTTATAAAAAATACTACGACAGATGAGCACAACTGCCCAAAATGAGAGGCTCCATGATCTTTGCTGTATAATCAGAAGTGCCACCTTAAACAATGTCCAAACAGGTTGATGGGGATTTTTCAACAGGGCAATGCAGCCTTCCAAAACGTGACATCAAAAAATCACCAAAATAAATGGTTTTCGTGAGATGTACACACAAAGAGAAAGATAAAGCAAGAGAACACTGTGTGCTGGAAATGATTTTTCTGCCTCTGCACATGGAACCAGAAGAGCCGAGACAGTCGCTGTGGAGGTTTCCCCACTGCTGTCTTGGCTGCAGCATCTTGTAAGAGCTGTATTAAAGGCAAACGGGCAGACATCAATCTTTGATCTTTCTGTTGAAAGGGTGATCTATTAAAGACTTACCTAGCCAGGTACCTACTCCCTCGACAGGCTGCCAAACCCACTGCTTAAGGTAACAACTTCCTATTTGCCAGATCAATGCTGACCCTACATCAAAAGCTCAGCCTCCTTTCATCAAATCTGCAAGTCATCCAAAAATACTTTTTATTAATGGGGAAAGGTAATGGTGGGAGGTAAGCGCGGGAATCGCAGCAGCAGCTATGTAAAGAAACTGAAACAAAGAAGTCTGAGATTTCTTCCTGAAAAGAAAAGCGTATTCATCCACCTCAATGCAGTTCAATAAACCCTTTTAATCAGATGAAAATCTTAACTCTTAGCCAGATTCTAACACGATCCTTTTTGTTGATTTACGGGGAGGCAGAGAGTTAAAGGGACAGCTCAACGGAAAGTCCTCAGAACCACTTGTCCTCCTTGCTGAAGGTTGGGTAGCACCAGAGATGTTCTTGAGACACTAGGTCTTCTGAGAGCCTGTTTCTGACGGCAAGACATGGTAAAAAGGGTTAGCAACTTCACCTGCTCCTTAACAGAGCCTCCCTCTGCGTGCCCTTCCTCCGAGATTGCACAGATAAGACTGTTCATTTTGTATTAACTGGGCCCTCAGGCCAGGCTCGAGAGTCCTTACTCCGTCTTGCTGTTATTTGGGAACATGGAGGAGGTCATCAGCAAACTCCCTGACCCCTCCTCTCCCCATGCATCCCAGCAAAAGAAGACAAAAAGTGTAGGCAAACTAATGCCATCTGAATTGCCCAATATGTCTATTTAATTAGCACTTAGAAGAGTCCCAAATGTTGTTTTCTCCTTGCTTGAAGGAGAGAGATCATCATCATCACTGGCATTGCAGAGCGCAAGAGGGGTTTTATAGATCATTTTACCTTATAGTCATGGACAAACTATTACAATGCAGATCCAAATTGAAAAGACAAAACCAAGGTCCCTGTAGTACTGATTTTTCTCTGTTGTACATCACTGGGACATGGGGTTTGATTTACCAGCATTTAATCCCTCTGGACAAATGAAAGGGGATTTCTATGCATCCATAACTTCCCCACCACTGCAGAACTGCTGTGTGTGTCTGAAAATATTTCTCCATAAAAAGCACATACGCAAAATAAAATCTTTTGCCATAGTAGTTTTGAGAGGTACAGCGATCTGGAAAATGTGCACAAATTGCTCTAACAATTATTGATGCTATTGAGCTTCCTGCTCTGTGACAATGGAACTTTTCTGCTGGCAAAAGCTGCTGTTATCTTTTACGACAGTCAGCCATAATCAAATGTGTTCCCTAAAAACAACTTTCACTTTCATCTCTGTTTTTTAAAACCAGTGTTCTTATTCTTTATATGTATTTTTCCATATTACTGGAAAATATTCCAGGAAAAAAATAAAAAAGACCGTGCCCTGCCTTGTATTTCACACACATAGGAAATGAAAGAGTTCAAGATGTGCACTAAAGATATTCAAAGCACTCATTTAATTTCTTCATGAAAATGCTTAGCTTTTTCCATAAAATAAAAAAACTCCAGTGAGTCTGAGGATTAAAAGCAAGGATGTAATGATCTTCTGTGTAAAGCTTCTGGCTTCTCAGACTCGATCATTGGAATTCTTTTTTCGCAAGGCTTTTTCTTCAGGCTAATTTAATTAAATAAAGTGGTACTGGAACACCCTGTCACTGTTCCTGTTCTCATCCTCTCCAACCAGAAGGCAGCAACTCCCACAGAGTCCCTGTGCATGGTCTTTACAGCAATGCTTTACCTACTGCTGAAAAATAATATCACACAGTGCAAAGCGTATATAACTACAACTCTTATTTTGTACCTTCTCTCTGTTACAAAGAAAAAAAAAAGGCAAAAGATATAAATATTTATTTTCCTCTCTTAAAAATTAAACTGTTTAATGTATTTAATGTTTCTATATACCAGCTCTCTTCAATGAGAGCTTGGCTGCACTCTCATTCCATCTCTTGTGCTGCTGCTGTTGCTATGCCATTGTCTCTGGTTTTATCAATGACAGAAACAAATTTGTCTGATAAGAAGAGTTAGTCATCTACACAGATTTCATTCCTGGGCACAGGCTCAAAGTCCATGAACACATAATCTTTTGCAAATCAAAACCTATTTCTCTCTTTCATGCATCACTTACAATCCCAAGATGATGTACCACTAGCATCACACCTGTATTTTAGTCCTCTTTTTTCCTGATTACTCATCTTTTAGAAAAGAAAGCATAGGTGACCTTTGCTATTTTCCTCTCATATATTTCATGGTCTGTTTTGTTTTTCTTTGCTCGGCTTTTCTACGTCAAGAAATGCGAGAAAGCCTGGTTCAAAAACAGCAGCAGAAGACCACCTCAGCATGGTGCTACTCTTCATATTTAGGCAGAACAGACCTTAGGAATGGTAAAATATCAGAAGAACGTGCCCAGTTTTCAGTTGCTTGGATTATACAACTGACCCAGCAGAAACACTGTGTAACTGAGATGCCTTTGAGCCCTAGGTTACCCATGTAAAGGCTAGATCTAACATGGTTTATGGACAACTTCTAGGGCTTTTCTAACTGCAAGCCTGAAGCCCGCAGCAGCGTAGGCTCCGGCTGCCATCCTTACACCAGCCTCTGAGCAGCTCAGTCACTACTGCTGTGCCCTAGGTTACAACTACTGCACTAGCTAGCCAAAAATAGCAGAAGAAACCAAAATAGCCTCAAAAGTGGTACAGTCAAAGGGCTTTGCCAGCCTGACTGGTGCAAGCTGCCAAGATGATGATCTCATACCTCCTTCTTCGGGCACCAGACTGACTCCTCACAGTCATTGTCTCCTGCAATTTTTTCTCCAGTAGATATATTTTTCCAAGCTTCCATTGCTTTGAAGAAGATATTATTTTAGTGCTGCCTTAAATACACTGTTTACCCACTTGCATACGATGTGCTGCGAACCCTATATTCTCAGTCTAGTTACAGGAAGGCACACAAGCGCTGCAGCCGCGACACGCACTAACCAACCTTTTGGCAAACACCAGGTTGACCGACAAATTTAGGTTCTGATGACAATTTCATTTTAACAAGCTTTAGTGTCACTGGGTTTGTGGCTCTTGTGCTAATAATCTGATGTGCACAGCTTTTGACACTCTCCTCCCCCTCAAACTCCAGTGGATTATGTTAATCTCTAATTGGATATGGGTTTCGTTTGCATGTAATTGCTGCTGTTTGCTATGCAAAACATTTGTCCTCTAATATATTCAGATGCATCTCTTTCCAAGACTGCCCTTCTACATTTGTAGAATGCACTTTGCTTTACAGCATCATGAAGTTTTTCTGCAACGAGACTTTTGAGATAAAAGAATTATTTTTTCCACCTGTCGTGAAAAATTTCACCTGTAGCGAAATATTTCCACATTTCTGAATGCTGATGTTAATAAAAGCTTAAAAAATTAACAGAGCAATAGCTGCCCTCCTGCTTGTCCTTCTCCATTCCAGTGGACTCCCATGGATGAAAAAAACTGAGGATCTATTAAGCAACAAGAATTGCTTTTTTTTTTTAGTTTTTCTGCTGCAGTCAACTTGATGGAGAAGCCAATTCTTACAAACAGGCCCAAAGTTTAATACAGCTATTTTCTACAGCCTTTCTTCCTACACCCACCTTCTCTTTTTCAAGCTGAGAGCACCACAGTACCGTTACAAGCTTATGCTTTTGATCTCCGTGCAAATAAATGAGCTGAAACAAATAAAACCCAGTTCATAAGAGACTCCAAGACATCTGGTGGAGTTATTTTTCTAAGTAATTAGACCAAGTGGTGGTGTAATTCCCAAATGAAAGGTACCTTCCTGCTTGGTATCCAGTTATTTCTCAGAGTCATCAAAACAGCAGTAAGTCCCGCTTCTCTCCTCAAACTCCATTGATTACCAATCTTCCCAAAGAGGGAATAATCATATCTTTGATTTATGCTGGTTTATTAGTCAAGTTTTTTAAAATTATTTTTTTTTTAAATTTTCCTTGCTAACCTACTGTAGTTCTCCTTCATTCAGGCTCTGTGGAGCAGGCAGAGAAGTGTAATGGAATACCAGCCAGGTGCTTGCTCTGGATCAATACGCTGCCCTAAACTGTGCCCAGGTGTGCTTTCTCCTTTCATACTTGAAGCTGATTAAATTTCTCCTCCTTTTTCTTGAATCTCCCCAAGAAAACATGATTCTAGTTGCTCTTCAGCACTTTGGGGGAGAATGTGGTTCTTGGTCTGTGACTATGATACAACCTACAGTGCAACCACTAGGAATTTGTGACACTGGGGAGGTGAACAGGGAGTAGACCTGACTGAGAAAGTAGTTCCATCTTGTTTGTGCATGGTTCTCCTGGGCTGTTTTTTTGTTTTGTTTCAAACTCGGGCAGGGTGCTCTATAATCATGTTTTGCTAACTGGCCTGGATGCAGACACCACCTCTGTGCTATGACACCTACTGTTCAGTAATGCCAGATGCAGAATTCACAGCTCTATCAAGAGTAAAGAAAAGTAACTGCTATGTGAAATACCTTCTAGATTACAATGGTGGGCTTGATATTAATGCTTTTTTAATTCTCATCCCTCCATGACATAACACAAACTCACCAGAGGTTTCATCTACTCTCTCATCCACCACGTGGTCCTTCTGATGAACCCATTCACTGTTGCACTTAAAATAGATCTGCGTAGCTGGGCTTGCTTTGCAGTATAGATTCACAGGCTTGTTCTTCACAATGTAAGCCTCTTCGGGTTCAATGAGGAAGTGGGGCAATGGCTCTGGAGGATCAGATGGAAAAGTTTCTGGGAGTTCATGAAAAAAATCATCATCTGTAGAGAAGACAAGAAAAGGACAAATGAAACAACCAGGTTTCAGGTGGCAAACACTTACAAGCACTTTCTGAACATTTCAAAAGGAGCACACTTTTTGAATAAAATGTTATCTTAGGAGCATTCCCAGACTGAGGCTTATATGCACTGCTGTTTTCAGACTAGAAGAAGTTGTTCTTTACATCCTGAGCTCTCTTTCCTCTATGTGATGTGACAGGGATGTCACGTGTCTGGGAACGGTCCTTTGTTGTCATCACCAGCAACGCTAGCAATAAAGCATTATGTTAGCGCTTGGGAGAGTTGCCGGCAAAACCGTAAAAAGAAATAATAGAAATTTTTGGAGGTTTCAAGATCGTACTTCTCAATAGTGACTTATTGCACTGTTTAATCATGCACATAGCTCTTATCGGCTGAGGCTGGTACCAATAGGAAATAGCACCTTTCATTTCAGATGAGCAATTTGAAATCTACTCTAAAGGCAAAAGACTAAATGCAAGTTCAGTCTGCGCCTCTTTGTTCATAGTCTGCCCCTCTTGGTAAGACTGCTAATGAAGGTGCTAATTTACGCTTTATTTATTTCATTTGTAGCACACTGCTCTGTGCAGTCCTCACTACAGAGAGGACTTGGGAGCTGGGACATAAGGCAGAGCAGCTGCAAGATGGTGACGCTTTGGGCCAACATGGATATGTGTTACTGACATTAGGAACCTCTGCACCTCTCCGGTGCTGCTGGTAATGAATACAGTCGATGTAAAAAGCCTGGAGAAGGAGGAAAAGAATCCAAAGCACAGGAGGCAACACTGAAAACACCTAACACACATACTTTCCTTTCTCTCTCCCTCTTCACAAATTCCCCTCTAGAACCCCACTGTCTCTTTCTGCAGAGGAAGTCTTCCACATCAGGAAGCACCAATTCAGTGGAGCATAACCCTCTTCCCATCCACCTTCCCACCTGCTGGCAGCACACCAGAACATCCAAGAGGCTCCCAGCAGAAAAGGGGTGGGGGGGCACCAACCACTGCCAGATCCACCAGCAGCAAGCTGACAGTCCTGAAGGCCTTATTCAAGCTCCCTCTTTCTGCCTCCAAAGCAGTTATCATTATAAACAGTGATGGATGCTGCTGATGATCAATAAACCACCCCAGAACATCAAACTAAAAATACTGCAGAAGGCTGGCTATCTTCTCCCTGCCAGTCCTTCATGAAGATGAAATGTCAGACGGCTCCCACCCTGTATCTGCGACATGCCCGTGCAGGCGGTGTCCAGAATTACAAGAGGCGTGAAAAGCTCTCCTTTCCAGCTACTGCTTTTGCAGAAAGACAAGAACAAACAGGAACAGATGAACGAGACAGGGGAGAAGGTAATATGGTAGCCATCCATGAAGCTACATGGAGGTAGACTGTATGTCTTTATCAGTGATGGAAATCCTTTACACAGCAAAAGATTTTGTGAAACTCTTGAACTATTTATGAAGAGAACATGTTGGACTAGATGATCCTTGAGGTCTCTTCCAACCTTAATGATTTTATGATTCTATATGTTTGCCAATCTTTTTTTTTTGTGTTTTGTTTTCTTCCCCTTCATATTTAAAAATACTGCTGCCCTTCTGGGTATCTCATTTTCCAAAGAGTAACAGGTCAGACTCACTACTACTGCATCACTCCCTGAGAGTTAATAGCACTGGTTCAATGACAGAACAAAGGGGTCACTAAATAAGGCCTGACATTTTTCTAGCAAAGCGAAAATCTGTGACATACTATAACAATTCCATTTCCATCTCCAACTAATCATCTCTGAATACTCATATTAAATTTAATTTTTATCACTTTCTCATTCTTCCTTTTTTTCTGTGGTTTTCTTTTCACCCTGATCACACCAGCCTCCTTTTCCTGCAATCCCATTTCCTCTCCCCATTAGGTATTTCTTCCTTGGTCCACGTTTTTTTCTAATGAGAAAGATGATTTACAATATGTCAATGGGAGCCCATAACTTCTGGACTGAAGCAAGAGGCTTTTCAGCATTCCTTATCCTCTTCTATCCACGGAGCTGCTTGCTCACCTCTCACTGTCTTAGGGGGATGGGGAGGAGAATGTAAAAAAAAAACCCCAACCTTGTAGGCTGAGATAAAGACCATTTAATAAGATAACAGCGGAAGATAATACTAATACCAATACTAGTATTAGTATATAAAACCAGTGATGCACAAATGCAATTGCTCACCACATGCAGAAAAAAAACCCCAATGCCCAGTTTGTTTCTGAGCAGCAAATCTGCCTCCCAGCTCACTTCCCCAGGTATATCTGGAGCATGACATCACATGGTGGGGAATATCCCCCTGGCCAGCCTGGGTCTGCTGCCCTGGCTGTGCTCTCCCAGCTTCTTCTGCACCTGGCAGGGCCTGGGAAGCTGAAAAGCCCTTGACTTGGTGTAGGGACTACAACTACCCAGCAACAACTGAAAACATCCGTGTGTGGTCAACATTATCCTCATATCAAATCCAAATCGCAACATATACCAGCTACTAGAAAGAAAATTAACTCTGTCCCAGCTGAAACCAGGACACTTCCCCTCTCCCTCCCTCCCATGCAGCTCCATAGACATCCAGAACACAGAAACATTAGAGATGAATCATTTCCCCTGAATTGCCACAGGACGTATCTTTTTCTTCTGGTCATTTAATTGCAAATCAGTGAGCAGACAGATGGAAACTAACAAAGCACACATATGTTTTATAATTAAACAAGTACTGCTTCACTAATTTCTGGTGACTGGAAGAACAAATGTATTTATTTTCACCACTAGATTTCTGCACATTATCAAAGACAATACTTATGCTGCCTGACCAACTAATGGCATCTTATCAAAGATGTAACTGAAAAATCTAAAAGCAGGAATCAGAAAGCTGCACAAAAGAAAAAAGGTGGGTTTAAAATTTATTTCTTTAATCAGCCTGGAGAATGCGTGTGGGCTATTGCTTTCCCTCCTGAAGGTAACTGCTTCTAAAGTTTAATTTTTATTTTTTTTTAAATGTTAAAATGGATTCACAGTACCACCCAGTACACAACAACTCAGTTTCATGTTTCAGTTGTGGTAATAGCTGTTTCTCTCCACCAGCCTGGCATCCTGCAGCCAGGTACAAGCCAGTTTTCTTACTGGCTTCTTGCTATAATTTCACCTTACTCTTCTAAATCAATAGAAAAGCCCAGCTTTATTTTTCCACACTCTGTCTCATTGCTATTCAGAGGCATCTAAACCACTCTTAAATGAGGGATATTGTATTGGATCTACATGGCAAGGATTTAGTAGTGGGGGGCTACAGGCATGGCTTCTATGAGAAGCTGTTAGAAGCTTCCCCCATGT
The DNA here is from genome assembly GCA_013399095.1 of Psophia crepitans. Lineage (NCBI taxonomy): Eukaryota > Metazoa > Chordata > Aves > Gruiformes > Psophiidae > Psophia > Psophia crepitans. The sequence goes on along the minus strand of VWZZ01004465.1, from coordinate 903,687 downwards.
CCGACAGAGCCAATGCCAGATGGCTACAAGACAGAGCCACGGCTGGCCAAGGCTGAGCCCATCAGCCACAGTAGTAGCACCTCTCAGATAACAGAGTTAAGAAGGGGAAAAAAACCACTGCAGCCAGAGAGGAGTGAGACTATGTGAGAGGAACAACCCTGCAGACACCGAGGTCAGTGAAGAAGGAGGGGGAGGAGGTGCTCCAGGCACCAGAGCAGAGCTTCCCCTGCAGCCTGTGGAGAAGACCGTGCTGAGGCAGGCTGTCCCCCTGCAGCCCATGGAGGGTCCCACACCGGAGCAAGTTGGATGCCCAAACAAAGCTGTGACCCCCTGGGAAGCCCGCTCTGGAGCAGGCTCCTGGCAGGACCTGTGGCCCGTGGAGAGAGGAGCCCACACTGGAGCAGGTTTGCTCATGACCCCATGGGGGACCCATGCTGGAGCAGTCTGTTCCTGAAGGACTGTACTTTGGGGAAGGGAACAACACTTGAGCAGTTTGTGACGAATTGCAGCCCATGGGAAGGACTCACATTGGAGAAGTTGGCGGAGGATTGTCTCCTGTGAGAGGGACCCCACACTGGAGCAGGTGAAGAGTGTGAGGAGTCCTCCCTGAGGAGGAAGGAGCAGCAGAGACAAGGTGTGATTAACTGATCACAACCCCCATTCCCCATCCCCCTGTGAGGGAAGGAGGCAGAGAAACTGGGAGTAAAGTTGAGCATGGGGAGGGGGGGGAAGGTGTTTTTTGAAGGTTTGGTTTTATTTCTCATTACTTAACTCTGACTTGGTTGGTAATAAATTAAACTAATTCCCCCAAGTTGAGTCTGTTTTGCCCATGAAAGTAATTGCTGAGTGATCTCCCTGTCCTTATCTCGACCCAGGAGCCTTTTGTTGTGTTTTCTCTCCCCTGCCCAGCTGAGGAGGGCAGTGACAGAGCAGCTTTGGTGGGCACCTGGTGTCCAGCCAGGGTCAACCCAGCACAAATAGGTGTAAACCACTCACAAACTGTCACACAAGTGGTGTGCGCCTAAGCTGCCTTGTCCCTGGAAACTGACATTTAAAATCAGCACTTTTAGAATAAACTTAAGATAGTAGCTAAGACAGATGTTGGGTTTTTCTGCTTTTTGAACTGGCGTATGTTCATTCAATCCCTGCCCTCATACTTTTGCCATTAGTAGCAACACTGGAGTTGGTGGGTTTTTTATAGAACAAATTCTTAAGAGGAGCATCCAGAATATGACCACGACTGGGTTTTTCTGTGTTTGGCAGAAAAAACCCCAAATCACACCACAATGCTAGTCCTACCTCCATTAGCATTCAGCCCCCCTTGCTCCTGCTATTCACTGCTGGAAGATAAACAGGCGGTTTTATCAGCCTGCGTGAATCGTGGCGGGAAGTCACTTGGTGTTCCCCGCGTTCCCCAAAGAGGTGGTATCGGCTGCTGCGGGGAGGCAAACCGCCCTCCCCAGCCACCACCAGCTGAAGTCGCAGGATGGTGGTTTACAGGTAGACAGGATGTGCAGGCACAGTTCCCCTCTGCCCGTACTCATCTCTCAGGATGAGGATGTGTTGAGGAGGATGAACCTTAAACCCCCTCATGATGACTTGCCCATTACAACAGGCACAGTCGGATGACAGGGCTGCTCATTTGGGACAGGGTTTTGAATGCTCAGCCTCAATGCACATCTTGGGTCCAAGTTTTGCATTTCATTTTTTTAATTACACTGATATGCTTGTAATGCTTTCAGCAACATGAGAACATGGCTATAATGGCAGTGTAATTATATAACAAAATATTCTTAAAACTCCAACAAAGATATTTACCTCTGAAAACATCAATACAGGATATTTGACTGCGTTGAGATTTTTTGCAACTCTACAAAATGAACTTTTGGTAAAACTGAAGCAATCTCATGAATCTCTGTTTTCACAAAGCCACGGTTTCCAACAACCTAATGAACCCTCCCACAAAATTTTCTCCTGACCAGCTCTAGTTAAACTCAGGTCATTCCTCTGGCCATACAAAGACCAAACTCTGACTTGTTTTTTTCAGGGATGACTGCGATAACCACGTGGACTGCTGGGCCTGTTCCTACAGTTCAGATGGCAGTTTCCCATTGTGTGCTCCATCGCTATACAAGGGGATAAATCTTGCCTGAGACTTTGATCTGAATCTTCCTGATGGTTATCACTGGTTATTTAAAATGTTCATCTCCCGACAGCAGCACAACAAAGCAGCAAACTTTATCTCTTATTTAACTCTCCTAAGGACTTAGATATTTTTTCTTCTGTCTGGAGGAAAAAAACTGATTAAACCATTTGGGATTGATCTGGGAGTGTAGATACAAACACACACTAAAAATTCACATATTTGATTTCCAGTCATTATGTCAATGTCATGTGTAGCAAGTTCCCCTTACAACCTTGATCAAATGCAAATACGAGGAACGCATCGTTCTCCCCTGTTGTAACAAATCCCCTTCTGTGCTCAGTAACTTTGAGTTGCAAGTTTACTTCTGCAGTATGTCACATTCATCTTTATTTTCACATAATAAAGTGTACAGCCCATCTGTTGTTATTGACTGATTTATATTAGCAAGACAAAAGACCTGATTAATGGTACTGCTAAACTGGTTTCACTCATGCAATTCATTCATATTAAGAAAATAAATTTTAAAAAGCTATTTTAATCTATAAACTTAATTTGGAATTTTTATTTTAGTTGCTGGCCTGAATACAGATACATTCTTTTATTTGCTTTCTCTCGTATCTGACAACTATGTTTTTTTAAATGCAAGTCAAATGCAAAATCTACAGGAACAGTGAAGTGTCACTGAAATCAGCATTGATAGAAGCTGGCACAGACCGTCACGCGTAGGAATTTTAGTTTCATTTTAGTTAAATGTTCTTTTAAGATAAAACAAAGCTTTGCCTAAGCCAGGAACCTTCTGGTGTTAGGAAAGGTCTTATTCTTTTCACGCATTTGTTTGTAAAACTGTACATACTATAGCTCTTCATGCATAACAAGTGAAAAGGAGATTTTATGGTATACTTCCCTTTTTATGGACTAGTATCCCCACTCTAATCTGTGGCAGGAAAATATTGTGCTCCGTACACCAATCTATTCATCTCTAGATGACTAGTTTTATTACTATATATCAAGCTTTAATTCTCATCAACCCAGCATATAACTCACTATATTTCTGAACTGCAGGACTTAAACTATTATTGCTTAGATCATAATATATTGGACCATTATCTCTTTGTGCAAGACCTGAAGCAAATTCTCCTCAAATGGAATTTACTTCAGAATGATTCAAGAGCAATTTAAAATGAATGGCTGCAAAGCTAATTCCATTTGCATTTGGATGCCCATCACTCGGCAAGATCATTCCCCACGCGTTGCAAGAAAGGCAGCTGGAGTTAACTGTATGGATGAGATTTCTGTTCAGTTTTTTAATGTTATGATTAAAAAGCTTTCTAGAGCAACAAGTACTGTTTACTGTGAAATTAACAGCAGGTGCTAGCTCGGTAAGGCAGCTTATCAGGATGGAGGCAAGGGTTTGGCTTACAGCGCACACATTTTCAGGAAGGGAAAATGGCTCAGCTGGAAGTCCTTTGGTCGCAGGGTTTCCTGCCCTCCTGGTAAGGACATGCGGTATCACGGTGCCACCAAATGGGAAGCGAGGAAGCAAAAGAACCTGTATGCCATACAGCTTGCCTCCACCGTAGGGCCTTGTAACACCGACAGAGCGCCTTCTCAGCGCTCAGGCTCTTTTCAGCCCTACCTCCAGCTGATTGCAAGGTGAGCGTGCAATAAGGCAATCACACATTATTCTTCAGCATCTCTCAAAAGTGGAAGATTTCACCAAATAGCCCAGGAAGACTGCAATTCTATAACAGCATAATATTTGGCCAGCTTGGCAGACTGGCATCCGCTTGCTCCTAGCTCAATTCACTGCAGACCTTTACGTGCCTAAAGACGAGGCTTGGTTTTGTGGCAGTCCACAAACCAGATACTTGCTGAACTCTCGGGGGAGCAAGGTCAAGGGAATTTCAGAATGAAATTTACTGAGCACCCACAAAACGAAATGTTCTTTTCAGCACGGAAAGCAGGGTACAGGCACGGTCTGAGAAAAGAGATAGAGAAATCGATAGGGCATGAAATATTCATCTTTTTTTGGGTGACTTCTGTCCAGAAACAGAATAAATAAGGACGGTGAAGAGGAACGAACTTTCCCTGCATCTGCAGCAGCTCAGTGAAGACCCTCCTAGCAGATCTCAGCTTAACAACACATCCCCAGGAGGTTAAACGCAAGCTTTGCATGTACTTGGAGAACGAGGAACATATCCACTGAGTCGTTGCCTGCTGGACAAAGGTCTTCCCCCCCAAACACACATACATCAAACAAAACCCAGACACATCCTTTGCTCTTCTCCTGTACTCCTACCAAAGAAGCAACTTCCACAGTGGCATGGGAAGCAATACGTGATCCACTGTCAGCCATCAGCACCAACCTGGAGCCCTTTCTAAAACCCAGATGATGGGCAACTGAGACATCTGAAATACTGGACTTCTGGTTCAACTAAAGAGTTCAGGAAGGAGGTTTCTGTTATTCAATGACAAGCCTACTACACTGGACATCCCAAATAAGTAGGCTACCAATGGCCTAGTATAGTAGCCATGTTCATCATGCCTATCTTACCTCAACTAGCCTTTCTCAGAAAGGAGAAAGAGAGAAGAAAACGCCATGCTTTCTCTTGCAACAGCAGTGCACGGCTCAGCATTAGACAGGGTGCTTTCTATGACTGGGAGCTGTGGTTCAAAAGCGGGGACGTTTCACAGTCGCAGAAGCCAAACAAGCAGCCGCTGGTGCTCCCCACTCTGCTTGCAGCACCTATTGTGCGCTTCTCTCCACACTCCTATTTCATGTGAATGCTGCACAGTCAGATGTAAAACCAACAGCAGAGGAAGATGAGAGTCAATAGTTGTCAGTTGGCCATGGCCAATGTGAACACTATGCAACCATGTCATCTACAGCCATCAGCTTGTGCTCCATGGCCCCTGCTTTGATAGCACCATCTCTTTCTTTCTCTCAGTTCAGTGGCAGGAATAGGTTTTTCCTGGCTCGCCGTGAAAAACTCCACTGCTTGTAATCAACAGCTCCAGTGGAGACAGATCTGATTTGCATCAGAGTAAGGAAAAGGAGAATCAGGTCTACATGAGGAAAATGTGCTTTATGAAGCAGCTTGCAAGTTAATATATATTACTGTCTGGGGAAAAGGCATCTTCCCCCAGTTCATTTAATTCATAATTATAATTAAAGTTTCTGCTTCTTTTGAAGCTAATGGTAATTTTATCATCAATCAAGTCAGAGGCAAACCAAAGACAAAACACATATCCTCAAAATGATTTTCTCAGCCCTCCGAGACATACTTCTTTCTACATCCCATTGTGAATCCAAGACAAAAATCGCAGGTATATGCACAGACACGACATTTAAGGTTCTGTATGCAGAACTTTACCACTGCCCTGAGACAAAGTCCATCAGACTACCAGCTGCTGCCTAAATATGCAAGACATGGTACAAGTACCTGTTAGCCTTGAACTCAGTGTAGGAAAATGCCAGAACGTGGTATGATTTCACACAAGGCAATGAAAATGCTTTCTGTTCCACATGAAGCGCCCCAAGCTGTTCTTTGGGCAACAAGGTTTATGATAATTGCTGTCAGTATAAGAAATCTAACACAGTAATCCGCAAGTTCTATTTATTATGAGGCTGGCTAACCATATAAATAGATAAAACCAGACAGAGGCAAATCATCAGGGGTGAGGCTGTTTTACGAGCACTGAGAGTGTGAAATGTTGAGCGAGGAGGCAGAGGTCCTGTCTCTCTGCTGCCCTGTCCTGTGCACTGTCAGTCACACCCCTCTTTGCAACGCTTTCCTTCATTCTGATGGAAACTTTCCTGCTGTGCTTCTACAGAGCTACTGGATAAGGTTGGCTCCGTTACTGTGCCAAGGCTAACAAAAGCACAGCACCTGAAAATAGTACTACAGTGCTTGTGCAAACAGCAGATGACATCAGGGACATTTCTTGGTAATTACTATCCTATGGAAAACTGCTTTCCTTTGTCCTGTTGCTCTCTCTTTCCATTTGTGTAAAACTAATAAAATATTCATGTTTCGGGGAAAAACAAAAAAAAAAGGAGTTACAGGCTGTCTCTGGAACTTTATCTCCCTTTCTCTGTCATCTAAGTGTTACTTTGTCGAGCGCACACACTGTACTCTGTAAGTGTGAGCTCCAGGCATTTAATCTAATTCTAATTAGAAAATTAACACAACTCGTGTTAGACATGGTTGTTCTGGCGGAGTTCAAGTAGTTTGGCTGCATATTATTGCTAGTTCTGTTTTCTCTGATATGAAGGCAACGTACGTGCAGTTGAGAAACTTCAGTGTCAGACCACGAGATTTTCCGTCCCGCCTGTAAAACTGAAATGCATTTTTTTTTCCTTTTGAACTCTAGCTTGTGAAGGGTGTGTATGATGGTATGGGATCCTCTCCTAACCACGTGCAAAACAAAGTCTAATTTGAAACATTTCTGCCCCAGCTGCCGTTAGTAGTCATAATGGGTGACACAGGGTCAAAAAATTATTAAACCTCTGAGGAGCATCATTTCCTCTTCAGTGTTAGGCTTCACTTTGCTTTGACACATTAGTCCTGAAGCAGCTCCAGGCTCTTGACCCCTCCTTTAACCCTGATAACTAATTAAAGACGGACAAGGCTTAGGCTAAAATACTTTTTGTTAAACCTATTCATTCTCAAGTCCCCTTCAGGCACTCCTTGTCACGCAGGACAGAGCCTGCCATATTTACATGAACATGAAAGTAGGTGCCTGTTACAGTAATATGAGAAATCTCTTTTTACAAGACCTAACTTAACCTTTGTGGTTAGAAGGTAGGTTGCATTTTATAGCACACAAACTACATTCTCAACACATACTGGAAACAAGTTTCCTGGGTATAGTCCAAAGCATACAATTCAGGAAAAATCTAAGGATAATTAACTCTGTATGTATTTTTAGAATTAGAAGTTCACACACAGGTTCTTCATCTGACTGCTATTTCAACAGTCCGGATATGGTGTCCTGAATACAACGAACAAATGAAGAACTGATCCTACCTTTTCTCACACAAGGATTTCTTAAGACTCTATCTGTACTAGAAACAACGACAGAGCTCAGGCTAGAGAGCCGTCAGCCGTAGGCAGATGAATTTTAGGGCCAGTGGTGAATCATATCCCACAGCACAAGTTGGTTTGATATAGATAAATCTGTGTGCAGCGTATTGTTGATGGCTATGGCACAATGAAAGGAGTCCCGTACTGCTAGCTTGAGATACGATCTGTAACTGAATGTGCTACTTTGCAAATACTTCCTTAGCTTTTTATGTTGTTTCATATTAATAATTAAGCTTGCTTCTTGCATCAGGACGTTGGGGTTAAAATGTCAATCCTTTGGTTCTAGCAAGAATGGCTATTTATATCTTTACTTTTCCCATTATTAAAACTGCTACAGAACTCTGCTGCCAGATTTCTCATGCTTTCAATGCAACCATTTTTCTAAGCAAAGAGTGAATCTAGTGGGATGTCATGGATCCTGACTTCATGAGCTATCTGAAGTGTACAGTTAATCTAGTTAGCGGGATCACTCCATCCCCGAGAAACACCGGACACTTGCCTATATCTAAGTAATAGCTCAGTCATACGGCCACCTGGTTAAGACATCGAGCTAAGACTCAGGGGACCGATATTCTTGTGGGACCTTGGGGAAATCTACTCTGCCAGGTTTAGGGTCCCATCTGCAAAATGCATGGAGCAGCCTAATACATAGCACTCTAATTCACTACCTTTGAACAGAGTGAACAGCTCAGTACCCAGATTCTGCCTTCAAAATTTCTCAAAAATGCCTGTCAGCAACATTTACTAAACTGTCAACAACAGTTACACAAAGGACGACAAACAAATCTATGTTTATGAAACAATTAGGGAAAGAGGTTTGGTTATTTTGGAGCTGATACAAGCTTTGTGATTGGTCTTCCTCTGTATCGATAGAGAGGCTGAAGAGCAGGATTTGGAGCAGGAGCTTTACCTTGGCCGCTCTGAAGGGCTCTCTCCATGGGCCAGGGGCATCCTGATGAGACTGGTGTCCTGAGACTAACATTAGTCCTCATGATATCTACGTATTCACTGCTTTCTTCCATGGATCTTAATGAGATTATTATTCGCCTAGTGCTAGTTACCTAATTTCATCCACAGCCAATTTTTCAAGAACCATAAATTATTTTGTACGAGGCTGATTTATCCCAGCAGAAGTCCAAATTGAATTAGAAATCCATTAGCTAAATTCTAAGCAGGAGCTTCTGGGGAGACGGGGAAAGGGGGGGGTGGAACCTGGGAATCTGAGCACCAGATGTGGAAAACAGAAAAGAAAAATCCTTTAAAAAATAGAAAAAGGAAAGAAAATATAAATATCTTCTTATTGAATTAAGCACCCAGGTATTTAGGGAGCCAGATGGAAGAACACAGATTATTGCCTAGGATCAGAAACATCACTCAGATATTTATTTATTTAGACTAACAATCGGTTTTGTAAATACATGAGATTTTGTAAGCAGATGAAAAGCACTGGTCCGCTTGAATATTATGGTTGCAGTCATGCAAATAACAACAGATTGGGTGCACTATATATACTAATAAACCTAATAATAAGGTGTTCAACCAAATCTTAATACAAAGATTTCCCTCTGAGGGAAAACGGAAGCAAGAAAGGCTTATTTACTTTGGAAACATACAGGATGATTAAACCAACTATCACCCTCCATGCCGAACCTGCTTATTTGAGGAAACACACAGACAACTTGCCTCTTTGAGCACACGTTTATTTACAGGAGAGTACAACCTCTCCTCTTGCCACTCTACCCCTACCATCAGTAGATTCAGCAAATGAAGGATGACAGAAGGAGCATGCAGCTAGTTCACTGACATTAACATCCACCCCATTGTTTTCTAAAGCTAGAAACTGTGATGGATGGATCCCATGGCCCACAGAGGGAAACAGCAGTATAGTCCCTCTCATATGAGTTATAGAAACAGTCTGCATCCACACAGTTATTTCAGGAGTCCACGAAAAGTCTGAAGTATTCAGTTTCAGATTGGAGACTTCTGCCTGCCATGGCTAATTTCATTCACACTAATTTTTTAAGTCTTGCTGATTTCTTCCTCTTACTCAAGCAAAAAAAAGATAAAATCTTAACATTTCAAGAGTTACCTGAGACAGCAGGCTCCTGACTAGGCTTTACCTCCAACTCAACCTTTGCCCAAGTGCCCGTTAAGTACCACCCTTTCCATCATCAGGAGAACCAAGATGATTCAAACAGTCTGGTTGTTGAGACCAGATAGCAAATGTACAGTGCCTCTGGGAAGCTCTGACATGTGCCATCAGACTTCTGGATCACAGCGAGTAAAACTCCAGTACTGGCAAAGAGCGTGGTCACCCCTCTCAGCCACCACACAGAAACAGAAAAGGAAACCTTCTGAATACTCAGTAATCAGTTTTGACTGGCAATGGTAGTTAAAGCAGAGAAATCCCCAGCAAGTGCTGATAACAGATCCAGCACTGATGCTTTGAGGAAAGACATATGGTGCTGATGTTCAGAGATCGGCAGCCGAAGTTTAACTCCTGGATCTATCACACACTGACTTGCCTCCCTTCCTTATCTGTAAATCGTTTCTTGTCTGCCACATCCATTTCTAATGTAGGGTTCCTACAGGAACTGATATCTCTTGATATGCCAACAAAAAATGCCACTGGAAGAGGGACTTCAGATCCTGAGAAACAAAAGACTCGCTGCCAAGTTACATACACTGTTTCTCCTCAGTGCTGTGAATTGGTTTGGACTAAATCGGAAGCACTCTGAAACTCTAGGTCAGATAATAACAGTATTGAGTTTCAGTAGCTGAAAGCACATGCAGAAACACAGCAAAAAGGCAGCCTGAAGTATTTCTAGTGACTTGAAGTGTTTCTAGCTTGACCGCCTCTAGCAGCAGGGATGAGAAACACTGGGAGATATCTACCTCTGTCTTATAGATGCCACAGATGCTAACACACTGTGCAGCACTCAGGACAACATCATTTAGACAGTGTTAAACCAGCCCTTAAACATGCATTGCCTGTACTGGGACACGTGGCCATTTATGACTGCCATTGATTCCCTTGTGGCTAAAGAAAGTAGTATTGTTCAACAGCCCAGATTATTCCAAGATACTGCATTCAACTCAGTCCACTCCAAAACTGCAAATGTCTGAGTTCTCAACTCCCTGCACAAGTACCTTTGCTGCCTGTGCCAGAGCCTCGGCCCTAAACAGAAGCAAATGGATTCCTCTGGGTTTGATTTTTAAAATACGGATCTGCACTCAAAAAGACAGCACAGTACTGTTAATGGATTAATCCAAAACATAAAGAAGCATTGCAGAGGAATAATGGAAATGCAATTCATTTGCAGGCTTTGCTGGATGTGTTTTGTGCTGCTGTATTGCACTTACTTATTCAGCACTACTCAGCAGGTCAGATCCAAGCTGGGGAGCAATGAATCAGTGCTCTAATCTCCCTCCCCATCATCCCCAGCCTTTCTGAGGAGACTGATATCCAGCACCACATGCATCTGTTGAGTCCTGACCATAAACACCATCATCAGAGAAACACAGACCTAAGCTATCTGATTTGAGCATAAAACATACATAGTTCAACCCCACTTTCTGTTTGTTTTTTTTTTCTCTGACCTCCTTCATCCCTTTTCTTGGGTTTTCTGTACTATCTTTCACTCCCCATTTTTATCCTCTTCATTCTTGCATCCAGACTATCTACTCCTTTGTTTTTTTAATTCCACACCCCTCCCATCCTATTTTCCTCAAGTTCAGCAAACCCAACTGGTCAGGATCTCTCTATGTTGTTAAAAATAGACAAAAATCTATACCGAAGAACAGGAGACAGAACGACTGCGGACAGAATTATCTCAAAAGTCAATATCTAATCCAAATAGTTGTATCTACTTTTACAACTCTCAGAGTAATTAACTACGATTCTCAGAATAATTAACTACAGGTCTACTTTACTCACATCCATGCAATATCCATCCAGCCATGCAATAGTACTAACATTCCAATATTCAAATAAGACAAGAAGTAATCCTGCTTTATTCTAGTGTCTAACCAAAGACTACAGTTTAAAGTGGTTCTCTGGTTAGTTTAAACAGCTTTTTCTGCTCTTCATTGGGCAAAATTGGCTTGAATAGCACAAGTTCATTGTGATGTTACGGAGCCTCATTCAGCAGGTTTCTAATTTGTGACCAGCAGAGCACAGCAGTATTAAATCAAACATCTGTAAATATATGGCAGAAGGTCACATTCTGTGATTGTACACGGCTCGGGGCAGAAAGGGTAGAAAACATACAACATTAATTATTAGCGATAGTATGTGAAGTTTTTACACCAGAGGTCATTTGCAATGGTTTCATTTCTCTGAGCCACATTTCTAAGTGGCAAAATCACAGCACACAAGCAAATTAATATCTAAATTAAAACAGCAGCTGCACATTTGGGTAGCAATTGCATGCAAGAAACCTCAGAATCTCACTGCTAGTACTTAAAGAGAGGGGTGTATTTTGGTTGGATTCCCACTGTACTCAGTGCTGATGCCAAAACACATTACAGCACAGCTGAAAACAGGTATTGTATGAGCAAGACAGTCAGCATTTTGCCTTGGGAGTCTGGGCTGTAGCTTCCTGTTAATGAACAAAATCTGCATCAGCTGAGCTGCTTCTTTCCCAAGCCCACCTCTGCTGTTTGGCAACACGCGGTATGCTGTCACCCTATCAACACTAAACTAAGCAGAGCACTTCCCACCACTGTAAATTAACCTGAATTTGCCCCCCCCCCCAAAAAAAAAATCACTATCACATTAATCTCTATTGTTATGCTGAAGTTAAACTGCTCTGCACAATTTACTTGCTTGCAGCTGGAGCTGGTTTTTAAGAGAGGGTTTGGAAGTCAGCTGGGAAAGGGCTATTTTACACAAAAGCGAGGCATCAAATAGGCCAGGGTATGGGGACATGCTCTAGGATGTGTGTCTCACACTTCAGATACAAGAAGTTACCACCCTGTTTCTCCACTGCCCCACAGGCTGCAATTTCTTTCAAGTCCTAAGGATTTCCCTCACAGCACCCCTCAGACTCTATGACCTTCGGACTTGGAAAGGGGGTGCCCCATGGCATCCCCACAGCTTCTGCACTTGCTACAACCACCGCTACTGCCTGGCTCCATGGACTGTGGCACCTCCTGGTTTCATATTCCCCTGGTCTGCCACTCCCAGGTGGAAAAAATGTCATTACCTCAAGAACATGCTTAATGCATGCAAAGGAGGGAGATGTAATCTTGGACATGGAAGGAGAGGGGACTAGGTAGCAGCAGCAGCAGCGAACAAGTTGCTGTACATGACAGTTCATTTCTGGATAGCTAAGGAGATTAATGCCTTCACCTGCTGCTCATGCATTACTGTCCCCAGCCATACAGAGATGAAATGCTGTCATGTACAGCAACTTGCTCTTCATTGCTCAAGCCGAGAAAGCTCATGCAGTGACTACTCTCCTGAACCCCAAGCCACGGCACAGAATGCTTAATTAAGGAAACCTCAAATACAAAGCATGCGCTGCATTTAAATGTTGTGATGCAAATGCTACATTCCAAACAACTCGAGGAAAAGTGTAAAAACTGACACAGCCGTAAACTATCTCAGCACAGATCACAGAAGTCAGCTGTGAAATGAATCTTCTCTATCTTTGTTAAATGAGTAACATCAAAGAATATTGTTCAAATCTTTCTTCATATTTGTCCCACTTTCTCTGGTTGTATTACTGCTCTTACCATTTGCCATTTCTAGTATCTCATTACAAATCTGAAAACAACTGTTCCCCAGATACATTTTTTGAAATTTGTATTGTAGCATGAGTTAAATACCAGAAGAAATGCTAGTCTGGTTGCTCCAACAACCAAAACTGGGCACAGCGAGGAGTTTCTGCAAGTGCACAGTAATCCTGCCCCCTTGCCAGAGAATGTGTCCACATCTCTGTCAGCACTGGTCTCAAGCGTCTTGGAAACAAATACATGTGTTTTTCATTTCCTTTTGTGTTTACAGCACTGGCATGCCATCAGACTGGAAACTGGTTGAATCAGGAGTCAAACCCACTTTTGTGAAATCTCAGTCTAGTCTTCACTCTTCTAGATTACTTGATCCCTATTCATCACTTGGACAAACTTTTTTAGGGGTAGGGTTGTCACTTTGAGTTGAGATTTTTTGTCATGGCCTAGAGTTTAGCCTCAATTCTTCCTTTTAAGCAGCTTGTCTAGCTTTACTAGACTACTTTAAAAGATCAGACTGCGTCTCTGAAGCAATCTAACCCTGACCTCACTGCTGAGGCTGCAAATTGTGACCAATCTAGATGTCAAGATCCACACAACAGAAAAGTGTTAGTTAGAAAGCCAACAACACCACGAGTTAACTTCACAACTCCCAGGTATCATTTGGCTTCTACAGTAAGAACTTTCATCTTTAGCAACCTCAGACTAGAAATAAAGCAAAAAAATAAAACTTATTGCTGTCCTCTCCTCTTCCAAATGGGTATTTGGGTTGGATGTTTCCACCTATGCTCTGCAAATCAGAACACAACTCAGACTGTAACCCTGAACTAAACAAATGTTTGTCAACAAAGTTCATAAAACTGCATGAATATCTGGATCCTGGTACATATACGCCTACTTTTTCTACCATTAAAGTCCAGCAGGGTACACATGATTTTGACTGATATATCAGCATCGTGATAGAGGCACAGGTCAGCAGGGGTTCCTGCAGTCGGAACGACTCATGTTACAGCTGACAGTTTAGAGGCTTGGGGGGGACATCTGAATATATTTGGGGAATATAGATATATTTAGCTATATAAAGATAAAAAGATGCTTTTCCTTTAGAAAGAGTAACTAAATGTTTCCTTCTGAAAAAACTTGCACCAAAATGGGCATTCTTGAGTTTGTATTTATTGGTCTTGGCAGCTGCTTCCACTAATGTCATACGAAAACTACGGCCTTCACCAACAGTAGCACTGATCCCACCACTTGGTACTATTTTCTCAAATTATTTACTTCCAGCCTATACCCATCCACTTCTCATTTCCTTGCTTCAGGACTTCCTTATCTTATTTCTGGGATGAGCCAGGTTTCAACTGCTTAGATATAAGTCAGTCATATGCTCCGTAAATACCCTTGTTTATGCACACTAGCAACCTTACTCAGTGCAGAAGGCAAAGCATCTTATTTCAGGAACACCCACGTGGATCTTGATAGGCTATGGGCTGGGAAAATAAAATCTTTTTCATATGTTCTGGATGTTGCCATTTCTATGAACAAGAAGTTGCAGCGTCTTCTGTTTCCTCTAGAGGGATAATGCAGGTGCGACAACATCACGGGACATTTGAAGACATGTGGGTCAAGAGATTTTATGCTCTCTGGGCCACTTCATTTATCTTCTCCTTTGCCTATAAAGCCAAAGGACTGCAAGAGGGTAAACATAATCTGAAAGAGCCATCAGATAGGTAACAGCTCTTCAGCCAGATCCATCTGCCTGAACTTGATCCTTGTTGGGAAAAACACATCATTGTAATTATTTGTTGTATAGAACTCCTCCTCACATTCAATTTTCTGACCATGATTCTCACCAGAAAAAGTGACCCAATTGAATTAAAGGGGGAAAAAAAAATTAAAATGAGAGAGAGTATGAAAGCTGGAGAAAATTAGCATGCAATAAGCCATTTCTTCCTGTCAATTTTCTCGTCTCCTTTTATTAACAGATTTGTTTTTGAAGCAATTATACACGTGCAATCCATTTGTGGCATCTCTTTACTTGCCTCCTGACATCACCATTATTAGGGCTGTCACAGCTGATCGGCTGACAGCTAGAGAAAGGCAGTTCTGCAGTGTCCTCGTACTGCCAGTCAATACCAGCCAAACAATAACACCACAGCCCGCGAGCTGCCTATTATTTTTCTTTCCAGTGGCTGTGCTAAGAACAGATCCTGCAGAATTTTGACAGAAGCAGGAGAGAGACAGAGTGGCCTTCATGTGCTCCCCGAATCACGTGCCAGGCGCAGCCACTGCTCTTTCACATATCCTTACAAGCAGGCACCTGCTGCGACTTGTGCTAAGCTCTCAGCAATCCTCATTATAGCCCCGGCCAGTACCTGGTGTGCTTCAGAAATGATTCAGGAATATTCCTGCGAAGGTACAGCACTGCTGGTCCTGTTGCTCTACAGCAAGCTGAGTATGCCCTGAGGTTTGCAAAACTAAATGCAACCCAGCTGCCTGGATGAATTCTGTGCCCCCTCCCCCCCTTCCCGTGGAAAGGGAAAATTGGCAAAGCTGTCCATTAATATGAAGAACCTGTGAGAGCGGGGCCAGGAGTGCCAGCACTATTTTTCAATCATACATCATTATGGAACATTTGATTATAATTGCTGTAAAGCACACTGTGTGCTGACTACATAAATTTCGCCAGGAAATCTGCAGGCACGCTATATTACAGCTGTGTCCCACGCCGCAAAGATATCTCCGTTCCCCGTGCAAGGATGTGCCAGTCAGGTGAGAGCAAGACTTCGCGCCTGATGCACGTCCCTTACTGGCTTTCCCCCTGCTCACAGCATCCCATGTGAGGATAACGGGAAGCGCCTTCCTGCCAGGCACGGAAAGAAAGATTTAACAACTCAGACAGGAAACAAGGCCAGCCCAATATAACATAAACCCAGCGGCAAAGTCCTGCGGGAAAGGGAGCCGAGCTACGTGACAGATGTGTACACAAGGCTTACAAGGTCAATCCCAGCGCTGCCAGACAACTTGAGTAACCACGGGCAAGCCACTCGGTCCGTAGGATTGTAGCAGTAATCTTTATTCCTTCTACTCTTATTTTACCTCTTAATATTTTCAAGTCTTGCAGGGACAAAGATGACCTTTTGCTGCATTCACGGCGCATCTAGAACAGCGTGAGCCTAGCCTTGAAGTTAAAACCACGGCTACGTGTCTGTCTGCAACAGCCTTCCCAAAATTACAGAATTTAGGCGCAGATGCAACAAAGTATTTACGATTCCAGCAGGAAGACACTTGACCTTCCGCAGATAACGAGCTTATGACTTTGATCAAAGAACCGTTTCTTTCCACGACAATGCAAATAAACTGAGTAATGTATGAGTTTATTTTACAGTGAGCCCTTCAAGAAGTTTGGCCTGTGGGTGTCAGACCATTTCCTTCTCATTACAGAATAAGATAGATGCATTACGCTTCCCTTTGAGTTAAATCTGGGCCTACATTCACAACCTGAATTGTATTTGCAGGCCCTGAGACGCTTTAATCTTTATGGCTTGTATAATAAAAGCGATGAATAAGTGACAGGTTTGTCTTCAGTGCATTGTGTGCCAGTGCACCTGGGGCCCTGGGTATTTAGCTTCCACCTCAATCTGCAGTGCTGATCTTGAACAGTATTTGCACCAACAGTGCCTAGGAGAAATGCAAGCTGCGGTATGTCTAGATACTCTGCACTCAGAAATAGCCAGGGACTCACTGAAACAGCATGCAGAAGCTGGGCATGTGGGAAGGGAGGGAACCTTTTATTATTTTTCCAGTAATTCTTTTTAACTTTGGGCACATTTTTCTTATTTTTTTTTCCAGCATGAGCACATGATTGTACCATAGAAATTTTCATGTAGAATCACCATTGTTCCAATAGCCATAATTTCCCATTGCTCTGGAAGGAACAAAGATCATAATTTACCCACTGTTAGGTGGCTATTTTGAGAACATTTATCTGCCATTATTCACAAGGAAAGTGAACTGAGACTACGGTTAGTTCCTGAAAAAGGCAACTTCACTTTTTTGGAAAATAATGAAGGAAATGGTCATGTAGAGAGAGGGCACCCATAGCACAGCTCTGTCACCAGTCTCTTGATACCAAGGGAAGATGACAGAAGTCTCGAAAAAGAGGCGAGCACGTGTTTATAGCTGTGGGGTGGAAGGCCCTGGCAGAAGAAGGGGTACTGCAGATAGAAGGAGCGTAGGTGCGCATGGGAATGTGTGTGTCCAAGGGAAGGCTAGAGGCATGGGAATGCAACACAATCACACAGCATAGAGGAGAAAAACCTAGAAGAACTGTTCAAGACCAGTTTAACCAGTTTGTATCAGGAATAGTGTAGCCAGCAGGAGCAGGGAGGTGATTGTCCCCCTGTACTCAGCCCTAGTGAGGCCACACCTCCAGTACTGTCTCCAGTTTTGAGCCCCTCACCACAAGAAAGACATCGAGGCCCTGGAGCGTGTCCAGAGAAGGGCAACGAAACTGGTGAAGGGGCTGGAGCACAGGTCTTATGAGGAGCGGCTGAAGGAACTGGGCTTGTTTAGTCTGGAGAAGAGGAGGCTCAGGGGAGACCTTATTGCCCTCTACAACTACCTGAAAGGAAGTTGTGGTGAGCTGGGGATTGGCCTCTTCTCGCAGATAACTAGTGACAGGACAAGGGGGAACGGCTGCAAGTTGCACCAGGGGAGGTTCAGGTTGGAGATGAGGAGAAATTTCTTCTCGGAAAGGGTGGTCGGGCACTGGAACAGGTTGCCCAGGGAGGTGGTGGAGTCACCGTCCCTGCGGGTGTTTAAAGAAAGGTTAGACGCGGTACTGAAGGACATGGTTTAGTGGTTAATAGGTGGTGGGGGGACGGTTGGACTAGATGATTCTTGAGGTCTCTTCCAACCTTAATGATTCTATTCTATTCTAACCTAATCCTGGACCAGAAAGGTTAAATGCTTCACTCATAACACCAGGGTTGTTAACTGGAGGTGGTGAGAGTTAAGATTGTTTGGATCGTGAGCACTTCCTCACCTTGACAAGCATGGATCTCTAAACTAAAGTCTAAATATCCTGCATTTATAACCCTTCACTGGGGATAACTGTACTGTGTTTTGATGCAAATTAGAGATATCTACATTGTGCCATTGTTCCATTTTAACACAGGCTTTTCCTCCTACTAGTATTATTCCATGAAAAATAATACCAGTCCTATTCCAAAATATAGTTACACAATATGAAGCATCCTTACTGACTTGCCCCAGTGTTCTCAAACAGTTCATCCCCTATTCCTCCAGTAGAAATGGGCTTTTGAGCAGAGTCAATTCAACTCTTGCTACTGTCAGTTACTGCCTTGCACCAACTGATGAGCTCTTCCAGTGTGTCAGAATAACATGTCCTTCAGTCAGCTGGGACTGAAGGATTTGGGCTAACACACTGAATGTATGTGTAAACGGGAGCATTTACCATGGTTCTGCACTTACTCAAGCACACAATTAGTCTTCCGAATAGCAACCGGCCTTTGTGTCCTTTGCCTGTGCCACACATTATGCAGACCTGGTACAACCAGCTGGGGTTTCTAGTAAAACTGTTATTTAAACAATAACAAATAACACTGGTCTTACAAATTCTGTTGTTGAAGGAGCCTGGGCTTATGAAGAAATAAATGCCAATTTGTCTCTTTGCTCTAGATGTCTCTGTGCTCTCTCAATTGAGCAGCAGCTGGACACTGCTTGCAATGAAGAAAATGACCATGAGGTTGTGTGGACGCCTAAAGCCTGGAAGGCAAAACCCCACTTTGTGTCCTACACCTGTGGTGTGGGCAGTCCGGAGACCATTTCAGTTCTGCCTGAGCTGCCTCCGAACCAGGCTGCTATTGCAACGCCGCCTGGATAAACGACATGAGTAATTCTCTGCCTGGTTATTCATGAAGTCATGGCTGACCAAGAGCAAAGCTTTTTCTGACAGGCAGCGCATATCTCTGCGGCATAGTCTTTGTGTAACAGCTGAGAATGAGATTGAATATGTAATAAAGTTGTGCTCTCTGGGAAGGGAGCTGTGGAATCAATCGGGCAGAAGAAAAATGTATCCTAACAATTTCCTTTGCTGGGCAAATCAGTAGTCTATCAAGAATAAAATCAAGACTTCAATAAACTATCCATGCCTTAAATTTTTCTATCAAACAGCAGCTCTGAAAGTATATGATATAATACAAGTGCTAAGCTACTTTTCTCATCAAAGAAACAAGTACATGAAAGCACGAGTCTTCGAAACTAATGAAAAAGTGACTGCTTGCTGTGTCACTGTACAAAAATACCTGATATTTTTTGTTCCTGCCATTCAAAAAGTATTTTTGCTTATTATATTCATTTTATTCTGAGAGTTAAATTTTCTCAAGATGTTAAGAGATGAAACACTAGTCTTTAAACAGGCGTTACCCTCAGTCCTTCACAGCCTACAGCCTTGGACAATTGGAAGAGACTTGTTTCTAAGACTTGCTATCCTCCCCTGGTTTTACTCAGTCTCTCCGCCTCTCTTGCTGTTATCTAGATGCAATGAGGTATTGCTTTGGAAACGGGATGAATAAAAAGCTCCTGGCACAAACCTCATCTCAGCCATATTAAAAATGCTCCTTCATTCCTCAGTCTGCAACTGTTGAGTCCCTCACCTGTCCCAAGTCAATACTGGGATTTAGATTACACAAAGTTAGGTATCAACCACGTGGGGCTTCTATTTTACTGTGAAAAAAGCAAGAAGAGCTTTAGAAGGACCACATTAAAAACAGGAGTTAAAAACAAACAGATGACAAACAACACACAACGAAGCCTCCCAGGCTGTTAGCATTTCCTGCATAGATTAATGAAATCTGTTGAGTTCTCATCTATCTCAAACTCTACATGTGACTCTGAGTCATAAGTTAAAAGCTTATTTGCGATCAAGCATAAACAGGAGTAAGCAAAGGCTGGAGATGTTCACTGATTTTTCAGGGCTCGTTATTTTTACATGTGTTTATGAAACAGTTCTAGATATAGGTCAACCTTTTTCTCCTCAGAAAATTGCTACACACATGCTTCGCTTAGAATTTTTAAATTGAAAACAAGATGTGTTTGAAATAGTTGACTATTTTCCATCACAGCCTCTGTCGCTAATTGTACCTGCACCAACATTCCTGCCTGCACCCTTCTCATGGTTAGATCCCAGTAACTCCAGTCAATGGAGAGACTCTCTTTGGCATCTGTGAGATTTTTATTTGAAACTTGCAGTAAAGTAGTCATTTCATATAGGAAAACAGCCTCTGTCGCTGCATTAGGTTACACAGTTTCCATCTTGTGCTATTCCAAGACTAAGGAAAGAAGGGCCAGATCTTCAGCAGCTCCAAATGACATTTCAATCACAGTCAGGAGAGCAAAACTGCTCGATACCAGATGAAGGTCTTGTCCCTAGAGGCGTGCAGGTAAAGCACATGCAATCTTGCCACAGGAACTGAGGCAAGAAATGACATGTTTTTTAGGGTAAGAGCGGTATTCGTGAAGTAACTGTGACAAGAAATCATTTCAGCTTTTCTTCCACAGCAAAACATCCCCTTACTTCCACGTGTTAAGAGATAAAATGCATAACAAACACTGCAGAAAACATGCCTACCTTTGCACACACAGACACAAATATTTGTACATTCGTTGCCAACTTGTTTAGACACTTTTTTTGATGATACATCTCCTGTCAACAGGGATATAATTAAGCTGCTTCCTATCTACTGAGCGGTAGTACACTACCTGCTACAGCTACTTCCTAAAGCCCATAGCAGTCCAACCACATAATCACATAAAACTTTTGCCACTGATGCCTGTTGTTTAATGCTAATTTCTTTGTGCTTACTAAGAGAAATTGCTATTGACTGCTTTGATTAGGAAGCTATTGACCCTTATCCACTGGAGCATCCTGGAGAAGAAATTCACTAAATGTGGCCATATTTCATTCTCTGAACATCAAGGTAGGAGAGTCATGCTGAAGGATACGGTTTATTTAATCCAAAATTAAAATTTTATAGGCTACATTACCTAAAGTAAATTGCTTGATACATTCAGATGAACAGCTGCTTTCCAAGTGTTTGGCTTCCCTGTTTTCAAGACCTAAATTAAGCTGAACAACAGAACATCACTGCTAACACCATAGATTTCCAGGAGCTAAGATATGCTGTACCTAAATTTAAGAGGCAGAATTTAGATTCAGCAAAGCAATGATTTTCAATGCATTCCTCTAATACAGCACAAGACTAGCATGGCTTTCCCAGTTTAATTTTCCTTTAGTATTAGTTTTTTTCAGTATACATTTTACGTGCTCATGAACCGTACAGCGAAGAGCAGCAGAACAACACAGCTGTACTCATATTTGCTGCTAGCTAGCAATTAGATAGAAAACCACCAAAGTACAGAGATGCCGTGTGCCCTAAAGATTTTGGAAGTTGGACTCGACGTCAACTCAGTTACTCTCATGTGCCAGGCAAAACCGTCTCGCTAATGCAGAACAATTTTGGCGCAGCGAGTAAAACCAGCTACATCTCTCTTTGCACGCGACATTGTCCTGCTTGTGCACAGAGCCACTCGGCACACATGCCAGGAGTCAAAAGTGTAAGGAAGAGCCCTGCACAGGCCCTATATTTTATGGGACAGAGGCTACCTGTGCAACTGGCTGGGAGACCACTCCAACTGCAGCCCTTCCCTGAAAGGCACTGGTAGAAACTGACAATTATGGACTTTATGTGGTAGTTCTGACTCCCTTTTGGCCAATATAGAGTAGCACTTTGGAAAGTCAGGACCTAGCAACACTGCCATAAAAAACACCAGATCCGTTTGCATCCCCGCCATCAATAATCTGTGCAGCTCTGCAAGCTCCGTTCAAGTCAGGCTAGAAGGATGCATCAAATTCACTAGTGAATGACAATGGCACATGACATCTGCTAATCCCTCATAACCAAACCCAAAAGTAACTTTCAGAACTATTTCACAAATTTGTCGTAATTTTTACTATTTACCCACTTTCTCCTCACTAATCTATCTCTTTGAACAGAAGACCCAGGAGAAGCCAAAAATGCTCACTCCAAGATGCTGACCCACTTCTATCAGCTGCTCTTCCAAGTTACTTTATTCGTCTTTTAAACAAATGTGTAAGTGGAGAGCAGTAGGAGAACACTATGTGTGGAGTAGAAAGCCCAATGCATAAAATCTGAGGCATACAAAAATTTATCACACCTTTGAGAAACTTTCTTGCAGCCTGTCTCCTACCACATCCATCCCCTTAAGACTTCTAATACTGCAAAACATGTGAAGAGTTGCAAATAGTCACCATTGTTTTTTATTAATTCACTTGGAACTGTGAAATTGTTTTGTCAAAGTTATGGCAATCTGTAACACAAAACAGTCCGTTTTCATGCTGCACTGATGGAAGAATATGTATAGAAAAATACGTACAGCAAAGCTGTTTTATATTCTGGACTTGTGACAGGGATTTTTATGTGATCAGCAGAGGCACATATCAGAAAACCAGTGCAATTTACTATAAGCCTGATTATATACCTTACCCACAAATTAATCTCATTGAGATTTATTTCAGCATTCCAAACTTTTGTACATGTGTCTGTGTGGCTCTATTATTGATATAATTATTGTTTATTAGTTCTGTTCTGGTAATGTTCAAATACTACAATTAGAATGAACCCCAAACATGCTGTACAAACACCTATTAAATCTTCCTGCACTGGCAAGCATAGGGTCTAGAAAAACACAAAGGGAGATGGAGAAAAACAGACAAAACACTGAAAAAAGCAGACCCGCTTCCAATTGCTGCCTCCTCTTCCTTCCAAACTGTCGTGTCATTTCCTCCAGCATGAAATCTTTGGAAGCTTAAGTACAGCACTTCTTACAATAAAATAAACCACTGGCTTTCACTACCGCATCATTATTTTTGACTTTTTCTTGTCACTGCCATTATTTAAAGACCCAAAGCCTTCTGGGATTATTAAAATGAGCTTTAGCGATCTCTGTACCCATTCAGTTTCATAATGATCTATATTAATCACATCTCTCTTCCCAACACTCATTACACAAACGCACTTAGCTCTGCCTCCTCATGTCAATAACGACGCCCACCGCTACAGCTTTGGACCTACCCCAAAATGTCCCCAACTACAGCACCTCCACATAGTGTGAGCATTGTGAAAATAAGCCACAGGCAGACTAACTTAATAATTGCTTTCACAAAAATCAAAGGCACAAAAATATGTGAACTTCAAACTCCCAAACAGCCAGGCAGTAGCCTGAGAAGTGCTGACCGAGCTAGCAGGGCTGCGGGATCAGATCACGCTTTCTGAAAGTAGAGACACAAATATAAGGCACAGCCATTTATTAAGTTGGTTCCACCCATTTATCAAGCTGCCTCCTTTCGCTTACAACTTTCCCTTGAAAAATGGTCATAATACATTTTTTATATCCACCAGCCTGACCTGGCAGGCATGCAGCGAGGATTAAGCAATTAATGGTTACGTGTTGCTTTAAGATCCTCCTAGGAAAGATACTCCATGTATTGCTAGCTACAATCAGAAGAATTATTACCGGTGTGTTACTTCCAATACAGACCTGTGCAAAAACTTCATAGATTTGAATAGAGTAACCAGAAGAGGTCCAGCTCTTGCCTAACTTCTGATAAGGGATTTGCAAACTCCTGGCAACTGATTTAGAAAATCTCTACAGCGTACTCTGCATGCACTGTTTTGTAAGATAAGCCACCAAGAAAAGGATATATTTGAACTTTTTCAAAAGTCTTTAAAAAAAGCTGCGCACTGTGAAGGGAGTAATCTGTACCTGCATTCACACACTTCCAAGGCTTGTCAGAAAGTTACATTTGCTTACACCGGAGTTTCCTCTTTCTTCTGCGAAACACACCGTCACTCTGGACATAATGACATTACAAGGGCAAGCAAGATAAAACGGCAGCAGATGTTGTTTCTGTGCCCCTCTGCAAGAATTCCTGCCAGCTTGCTTTTCCTCCTCAAAATCTGCAGAAGAAGTTGGGGCTCTGATGTCACCTTGCCTAGACAGCTCTGGGGCCTTTTACGCTGTCCAGTGTTATTACCAGCGATATGATAAGCGTAGCTACATCTTCACCTAATGTTATTCGCCGCATGTACTTAGTGTCTGCCTGTGTTACGCCGTTATATGTGGTGGAGGAAGAAAAGGGTAAGCAAGAAGAATAACAAACCAGGTTTTCTTGCAATAATGTTTCTCAGCCTTGGACTGATAACAGGCTGCAAATACATTCCTGTCATCACTCCAACACAAAGCTGTCTAACTTTGTTACATTTGTTTTACTAATTGAACAATCAATTATTAACATAGATTATTTTCACAGTCGCAAACAGCACTGCATACAGATACCTGTTCGATCTGACAGAGCCTCTTGTCCCATTCACAGTCCCTCAAGCAACTCAGCAGCCCCTGGTTTCCATCAATGCTGCCCCTCCTGCACTGTTTCAGCTCCTTGGACTTTGCCTCTGCCCCTAAATGCCACATGGCATGGCCCCAGCAAGTGTTAACACTGACGCTCCT
Source organism: Psophia crepitans (assembly GCA_013399095.1). Classification (NCBI taxonomy): domain Eukaryota; kingdom Metazoa; phylum Chordata; class Aves; order Gruiformes; family Psophiidae; genus Psophia; species Psophia crepitans. The sequence continues at coordinate 879,111 of VWZZ01004465.1, read as the reverse complement.
GGATTTCCCCAAAGTCCCCCAAATTTTTCCCTCTCTTTATCAGCACACTGACAGGGTAAATTAAAACACAAGTCAAGCACTCTGTACTGCTTTTTGCCATCGTAAACAACGGTTCATTTGATCACAACAAAATGCATTGAATCTCACTATTTGACTCCAGAATCCGCATTCCCCCTGGGTGCACACTGCGAGCTGCAGAGAACCCACCCGACAGACAACAACCACCCACGTCTGGGCTTCACTGCTTCAAGACGACCATCAGTTCGAGTTTATGCCCGTTAATGCAGGAACCAGAAAATCTCGCTGCTTTCCCCCCCTGCGGCAGCAGCTGCTCTGCCTGCCCTGGGAAAGGACGAGTCCTTGCTCCGTGGGAGAAGGCTGCCCACCAGCCCCAAGCTTCAGCTGCTGAAGGTCAGCCTGGCAGAGGATCCGTGCCAACATGTAAAACCTCACATCAAAGCTAAGCCCACAGGCTGTGTATATGTAAGCACGCATCAGCCCACACGGATGATGACTTTCAAACACAAATTTTTCTATTATCAGGACAGTCTTTCTGAAAGACAAACCCCACTTTTTTAGTAATCTTACTGCAGTTTCTGTCCCACCTGGGAGCTGGACAGGGATGTTACACAAATGACCTGAGACAACTTCTAGCTGAGTTGCTTTCATCGCCAAAGTGGACCAGGGTAGGGGCAGCAGAGATAAGTGCTTTTGACCTAAGTGAACTATCAGACTTGCCATATACACAGGCTTGATCAGGTTATTATTGCAGGATCATCAAGTGCAAATTTTGCATAGAATCATAGAATCACTTGGGTTGGAAAAGACCTCCAAGATCATCTAGTCCAACTGTCCCCCTACCACCTACAAAGGGGATTTCACTTGGTGGGAAACAAGAGAAAGAGTTGGACTGGGAATAAACTAAATCCAGGGCCAAACTCCCCCAAAACCACCGGAGGCTGTAAACAGGAAGAACACAAACCCTGGGCTGAGTTTGTTGTGTTTGAGGTAGTTTGGCTCTGCAGTCTATGCCGATGGTGGTGACTGCAGAGCTCTGCTATGTGAACCCCATTTCCAAACTTCAGAGCAGGTCTTGCTCAAAAATAATGCTCAGCCTGGAGGCAAGTATGAGACAAAGTGTATGAAGACACTGAACATGCAGGAAAAACATTAGGAATCGGGGCCCCATCCAGCAGTTTTATTCATTGAAGTGCAGAACATCAGCCCAATGAAACAGCATTTTGTCTCAGGCTGGCCTTCGAGAGACCGAAATAAATGAATCACTGCTCAGCCTTCAAGCACTCATGCCAGGTGAGCTCTTAAAATACCCAAATATCTCCTCCCAAGTAGTCTACCTTCTTCCTTTAGGTGAACAAGCCTGGCTTCTCACCAGTGCAATCCAAATAAGTAACAGATGGTTATAAATACAGGGTTAGCAAAATTGGCAGCAAGTCCCAAAATTATTTCCCCCCCCTTCTATGAATTTGTACAAGAATTTTTGCGTCAAAATACCCCCAAATAATGTATTTTTCCCTGGCATTAGTATATATACTCTAGTAAAACTGGGAGGGAAAAAAAAAAGAAAATATTTTTTTTCTACAGCTTCATTAAAATATTTATCGTCAAAAGAGGTAAGAGTATTGTAGAAAAGCAGATTGTTTTTTGAAAGAGGCAAGAGTAGTTGTCTATAGTGTAGGGGAACTGAAATTTAACTGATTTTATGACAAAAACAGTAAAACCCAATTACTCATTTTCTGTTTCACGTTTCCTATGCCTGATTCGTACAGAGGAATTAAAGTGTTCCACATGCTTAACAAGCTATCAGTAACATGATTAGCAATGTTTCTGCTATTTTCTTTTGATATATACTTTCAGCATGATTGAGTGTTCCAGAGTCTTAAATGATTAAGGAGACAAAAGGAGAGACAGTGACAAGCAGGAAAAAAAAAAAANGAAAAAAAAAAAAAAAAAAAAAAAAAAGATAAGAAATGGATTACTCTAAGAAACTGGAAGCTCCTCTAGAGACCATAGGCCTTCAAGTTCATTTAAACATTAACGAACTTTACATTTCAAATCATATCTGGGAGGACAAGCGGTGGGATTACACAGCTAAATCTATAAGCATTGATTTTGTCTCAGTCACAGATGCACACTGTGCACAACTGGAAAATCTGCTAAGAAGATAAGGTTATGACACATTGCAAATAGCATGCAGCTGTGGTTTAGATAAACCTGTGTCTTTAAACATTCCCTCCCCCCCAAAAAAAAACAACAAACCCACAAAAAAACCCCAACCAAAAAACAACCACCGAACACCTACAAGTGCCACATTGTCTGAAAAGTATAAATGCTTCCAGAAGCATGTGCAGACCCTTCCTGACATTGGCATTTCATTTAGAGGTTGCTACAGAACTTGAGTGAATCACTGTTGCCAGAAAACAAGTTTTTTGATTGACTGTTTTTAAAAATCACCATGTAGCTCTACATTTTAAAAACACCATATTGTTTTGTACAAAACAAGAGATTTGCGTTGTGTATCTCAAGACACCCTTGCTATGTTCCCAGCTTAAACAATCCTACTAGTCAATATTGCACCATTAGTTTTAAAACAATATGTTTATAGCTCTCAGATTCTTGGCTTCTATGGAAACCATCATCTAGTTTCCTAAATGATGGAGAAATGAACTCACAAAGCATCTCAAGAGACACTGTAACTTCATTTCTTCCTCCATACCTATCTCCAAACAAGAAGTCTTCAAGAGCCCTTAAGCGAGAGTGGCAAAGACAGGAAACAGACAATGTTGCATCATTTCTATTTAACTTGCTTCCTTCAGGTCTTTATCACATGCTGCTTCAGCATAGCCAAGAATTGCCATAGGCTACAGACTTAAGGGAGTTAAGCAGGGATGACACTTTACTAAAGATTTATGACTGTAAATTTGGATCTTATTCTGAAAACCTCCAAAGGTGGCTGCCAGCTGACTCCAATTTAAACATGTCCTGTTTTGTCTGAGCTATGAAGTCAAAGACAGCAAGACTTAACTCCCACTACATCCATTTGGGACTGTTGGTCCATAAACTGCTGCCCTTTAACTGTACTAGAAAGGGGTACAACTAGGTATTTTGATGCAGTTGACCTACTCCTTTTTTAGTTTTTTTCATTCTAAAAGCAGCTACATGCAATATGATAACATATCATTATGCTACATAGCATCACTCTAATGGAGAAGTGCGTTATGGGAAGAGAATTCTCCCTGGCACATTTTATTTGGCTCTAGAAAGAACGTGCCATTAAAATGAGCAGAACCTAAAAGGCCCACACAGTGTATGACACAGTATGAATCTCTGCTACGCTACACAACTACGGTTCACCCAGTTGTGTTGAGAAAAGGTTGACAATATTAACCAGAGAACTTAGTTTTCCGTCTTCTGGTACAAAGCAAATGTAAGAAAATTAACAACTTCTGGAAAATACTGGGATGTATTAGGAAGGTTTCGGCACCAAAAGTTCTGACTGCGAGTCTCCAATGGTATGTACTTTGTGCAGAAGATTACCAAGTGAGGGGACACTTCAACAGCAGGTAAGACATGGTCTAGTCTTTCTCTGGCAAGCCTACTGCTAAAATCACAACCAGTTAGTCATAATGCTGTTGCATTGCTTTCCCCGATCCTTCCTCCCCCTTCTTTTCCACCCATGTAGGTTTGGACCTGGAGGTCTGCCTCTGTCAGCTCTCTACTCCCATCCCACTTGCACATTTCTTGGCTCCTGACCTTGAACAAAGCAACACTGAGGGGACACCGTCAGTGCAAAGTCATGGAACAGCACCTCCACATCCTGATGCTACGAGCCATCCAGTATCCAAATTTACTGACTTGCGAGTGGGCAGTCAAAACCAACAGCCCAAATCCCTGCTTTCATTCCCCAGCACTGGGCTAGGCAAAATTTGAGCTTTATTTATCCCACCAGAACCCACAGCTGACCTGTGGTCTTAGATCTGCAGCGTAACCCAAATACAATCTTTAGTCTCACTCATAGAAAACACAGAGCCAAACCTAGTGAAACATACACTTATGTATAACTTAAAAAATGGGTCATGTCAGCAAAGGAAGCAGGTGCATGCGTTAACATGTAGGCATATTTTAGGGAGTGTGGGGGAAGACAGGAAGTAGGACAGGTTTTAGGATTTACATTTTTCAACCTAAGTTTAGAGGGAAGGATTATTTCCTGTGTCTTTACATACTTGGAACTAAAATTTCAAGCACGAAACTCAAGGATCTTGCAGAGTCCCGTGAGGTCGGATGGACATATACTGCATGTGATGTGATCATATAATGATCTTTGGTAACCTACAATTAAAAAACTTGAGCTCTGAGTAATACTGGACCAAGCATCATGATGTACTCAATCTCTGAGATGCATGAGTTGATTCAAGAAATAATTTAAGAAATAGCTCAGTGAAAATGGCATAGATTTCCAAATCTTACTTGGAAAGACCCCTCATAATTTTTACTGAACTTCCGATATACTGATATATACATCCAATTGGGAATGGGCAGAAAATAAGATGGAATTTTAAGACACACACTGGTTCTGCACACAGACAGTGACCCACACTTGGGTTAAGAACCGAAGTAAAAACACTTTGCATACTTGAACCTGGCCACGCTCCTAACGGTTACAGAGCTGGCTGCAGTGATCCAAGAGAGACACAACTGAGCAAGAGCCATATTAAAGCATAAGGAGACAATATCCAGGAGAAAAGCTGGATGACCAAAGGAGGTGGAGTATTCCCAAAAGTTATTGGATCAGCAAATCTGAGTGGTCAGGAAATCTGAGCTCAGTGTCTCACGAATGTTAGTAATACATGACTTCATAATGAAAGAATTTAAAAATAACTGTGTGTGTGTGTATGTACAGGCACAATAAGCCAAATTCTGCTTTCTTTTTGCCTAGGTATAAATCTAAACCAGACCTATCAACTTCAATAGAAATACACTGAATTTATATCACTGTAAATTAAATACTTTTTTAAATACAATTAATCAACAAGATTTGTGCTTGGTAAAGAAAATACAGAATTAGGCAAGAAAGTAAGTAGCTGTCTGCAGAACTTTAGGACTTAAAGAAAAATTGTACATGTCTGCAAAAAGTTGTGGATGAACTCTGGGGGAAGATAAATTGATCTCTGACCACTCTAAGCTCCCAAACTACCATTTTTTAAACTACGTATTATCTTTATTTTTTAAGAAATACTTAAAAAACCCAACAGCTAAAAAACACAGTATTCAGTGGTAGAGGGATAAATTTAAAGTACAGGGCAAGGCTGTTTAATTCATGCAAAGAAATTTAAAGTAATTCAGGGGAATCTTATTGTGTGAAAACTGCATTTCCCCTCTCCCCTCCCCCTTCTGATAATACTCCTTGAGTTCATCTTCGTTTGTAGGATTTTCCCAGTAGTTTTAGAATATAAGTACTTCCGTGTGGAGTACAGATCATGTGCTTTATGAAAAAGAAATAGCTATATTAAGATCTGGATAATCCCAATCCCCATCACTTGTAAAATCATAGTTCTACTTTGGATTTTAAATCCCTCAGGGAGTTCAAATTAATACCTCAACAGCACATGCCAAACACTGTTTCCTCTGCTTACAGGTCACTCTTTAAGCCACCCGAATACTCCAACATCTGGACAAGCCAAGCACTGATTAACCACGTCAGCCCATGTACATACACTCTTCGTCTCATCACTCTTCCTTTTATTAAATATTGGCAAGATCCCCTCTGCATGGCTGCACAGACCCTGCACAGTTTTCCCAGTATCTGTCATCCTGCCACCTTGCATTAATGAACGCAATGAGACCATACACCATTTTCCCCTATCTCCATGGCCTCTTTTTTTTTTTTAAAAAAAGAAAAAGAAAATGCCTAAACACCTGATGCATAAAGAATAACCAGCCAAGCACAGGGCTGACTTGAATAAACATGCCAAGCGAATGTCCTTCAGGCAGCAGGGTTTGACGGAGACCCTTTCGGCAGCGGGATAAATAGCCACGCTGCTGTTTGATTGGAAAATGATTCTCCTATTTAGCCCCTGCTTCATCAGCGCTTGGCTGCATGCAAAACGGAGGGTGAGCAGCTCCCCCGGGGAGCACCGCGTGTGACGGGTTAGCTGTCAAACGCTCCGTCGTCCAAATTACGCTGCCGCCGCACACTTCCTGCGCAGGGGAAACAATTTACTGCGGCAGCGTGCCATCAGTCTGCCAGCCTCTCGTACAGCGAGTCTGCAGGTATCCAACGCTGATTAACTTACTAGGGGCATCCGAACGCTTCCTCGAACCGCCCGTCACGTCTTCACCACTGTCTTGTCAGCAGGGTACGATAATGGGAGATAAACACCAAGCGTAGCGCACGTGAAAGAACAGCTCTATAACATAGAGTAGCATCACAGCTAGGTGGCAGGTAGTTTGGCAATTAGACAATAAAAAGAAACTTAATTTAAAACCCCTACTACTATGTCTCGTACTTCCTTCTCAGATAAAGGGTGCAGACGTAATGCCATGACTTAGAAAAGGAGCACCTTTCACTTGCTGAATGTATTACCACAGGCAGCATCCAAAGCAGGGCGGAAACTGGCCAAAAATGTACATGTCTAGGGGTAATACAAGGGGGACAAGTCTAGCAGTGGCTAGCTGCAGCCTCAGCCAGCATTCGGAGATGCCCATGAGGCACTCTCGGAGCCAAGAGGCAATGTTTACATGTTAAGGAGGCTGCCCCACTTTCTGAGCTGGCAGAGGCCGTGCCAGGGGGTGAGGGCCCCACATGTCACATCTGGGCACCCAGAAACAGGGCAGGCTTCAGGGAAGCTCAGTGCCTCTGGGGCACCCTCCACCCACCTGCGGGGCTGGGCTGCACCCTGTAACTCCAGGTAAATCATTCTGAAATGGGACATTCAGAAGTGCCTGACTTTGGCCAAACATACCTCCCACCAATGGCAGCGGGCAACCCCACTCTCCAACAGCTTATCCACCTCCAGCGTGTGCAGAGCAGCGCCCAACACCTCTGACGTGGTCTCTGCACTTCGCCGTGCCTAAAGCACCTCTGCTCCTTATGCCTCGCTGACTGCAATGCGGGTAGATGAACTCATTACTGACCGCGACATTTTTCACTTTTATTTTTTCTTAATTTAGGATAACTACCTCAAGCTGACATACCTCTATATGCTCCTCAACAAGGCGTGACATTTTTCTGCAGCCACCGAAGGCAGGTGCTTAAGCACCACAGCAAGAATGCTGTCACTTGGCAGCCATCATCAGGCAGTAACTGATGCAGGTAACCACAATCATGTATTTATCATCCTGAAGGGAAGAGTTTGATTTTCTTAGATATAAAACATGTGAAAATTAATTACCTATACAATTATGTTTATCATATCCATTTAAAATTATTCCACTAACTTCCATTAACTGCTCACTTCCTTTATTAGCTTCATATATTTACATAAAATGCTGCTAATAAGCTCTTTGTTACCAACTTGAATTTTGATCACTTTTAACCACAACAAATATTAAATTAAAAAAGAAAAAAAATCCCTCTCCAGTTGCATACACTTGTTCTGTGTCTTTTTTCACAGCTACCTTTGCACAGCTTGGTTAGAAAGCTACAAAAATTCTCACCGTGTCATGTAGGTGTACAAAGCTCAGTCAAAGATGATTTAAAAATAATAACCTGGGGTTTGCCACTGACATAACGGCTTCATCTATAGCTGACCCAGCTCCAAATCTTACCCTATATATGCTCACAGTCACAGCTTCTGGCTGGCAGTGCTCTGCAACTCAGAATGAGCTGCAGTGGCACTAGGGTGATAAAGGGGATTGGCTTTTCTAGCACGGCCTCAAACCACATTTTTATCTATTGTATTTTGTTCATTTATGTTTCATTATTTTAAACAGCTGGACTAGCTAAATCTCTTGTAAAACTTTAGAGTTTCTAAGGTAAATGGTTGACTTCTATGAAAAATACATGAAACCTGACGACGATTCCAAGGCAAGTTCAACAGCTGAACAAAACTCACTCGTGAGTCCTACTTCGCTTGCCATGGGTACAAAACCCGGGCCAATATTCAACACGCAAACACGGATACTTTTCAATGAAGACAGCATACTGTTGGTGACCCATTTTTAAATAAACATGGCAAGCCTCCCCCGTGATGCAGGTAACTACGATCACATAGTAAAAGCATGCTCCAAGAAACAAGCAACCCAGTGAACAGCCAACTGAGGAGGAGGAAAGATAGCAAAAGCCATCAGTACTGAATCGCTGGTTTTTGTGGTTTTTTTGTGTTTTTTTAAATGTGCAATTGCATTACATAATACTATCATGCAACGATTTTGTAGCTATAAAGACCACTTCTTGATTAAAAGCTCAATGCACTATTCGTTATAGAATTTTAGTGGATTAGTTACATAAATCCAGGTTTCAAACAGACTTCTGCTGCATAATACTCTGGCAATCTCAGCAAACCACAGACTATCAATGCAGGCTAGATGTGCTTAAAGTGCTAGTTCTGTTAATCTGCAGCTGCCTTTGTATCCCTTCTAAAAGCACCAACCACCCAAGAAGGGCTTCAGTAATTGCCGGCTTCTGCCTTTGTTCTTCCCAGCAAGTGCACAAACCATTTCCCAGCCCAAGAGTAGGGAAAACCTGTCCAAATGCACTGCTTTCCACCCCTCCCGGTGTCGAGCTGATCCCCCTGCGTGGGGCAGGGTGACAGACAGCTGAAGAGTCAAAAAATTCAGTATAACCTGGGTATGGAGGAAATCCCAAGGAAAAGCTCAGTGATCGGTTAAAAAAGGAGATTAAGGCACGTTAATGGGCAACGTGATGAGCTTTGTGCCATTGCTACTTCTGTTTTAGGGCCTCTGGTGACAGAGCAAGGTCTTCTCTCTCCACCACCTGTCCATCTGGCACCTTCTACCAGCACTAAAAATTCATGCCCAATTTTTTTAATGTATTAATTCCCTTTAGTTATTAAATTACGTCTTAAAATGTAACATATGGGGAACAATCTGCAGATGGGAGGGTGAGGAGAGCTCAGTATTTTACTCTGTACACGTGCTTACTAGAGTTCAAAAAGAGAGCGACATTTTGCATCTGGGAAAGGAGGACACGAGAACAACGTTGCATCTTAGGCCTGTCACTTCAGGGTGCATCAACACAGGAACTGATAAATTTCAAAATAACAGCAACAGGGAAATTTAATGCTGTGCTCCTCAAGCTGCTGAGTTGGAGGGCACTTTGCTGCACTGAAATATATACAAATAGAAATATGGGGTAGATATGCTACTACCCCAGCAGAATTTTCTGCCAGAGCTGATCGTTTCAGCTCACTCCCTGTGCAGGACAGTGGCTTTACTTTTTCCTAGTGGTGCAGCACCAGTCCTAGGAAGACTGACTAAAAATCACCCCAAGAAGGTGGTTCCTTCACAGCTAGTGGATCAGCTACTAGAGCAACCCTATTAGCAAGCCTTTGCCTCAATTGAGCAGTTTCGAAAAATTAATTTGTTAAGATGAAGGAAGGTCAAGTTGGTGGCAGAGGCCAACAAGACAAGGAAAATAAAATTTCACCAGACCTGTAATGGGTAAGTCAGAATTTGGATATGAAATAATTGTAAGAGACACCTTTGACATGAGCTCCGCTCCTGTTCCATACCTTCAGCATGCTCTCCGGACCAGGGAGGTTTAATTAAGAAGCTGAGCAAGTCCTGTGCAAAGGCATGAGATGCTCAACAAAAGCACATTCCACTGGCAGCTGTTGATAGCAGAAACTTCATTTTCAGCAGACTAAAGCCTCCCAGTTTTGTAGGAAATTAGCTAATAAACTGAAACAGATGTTGCATGGCCTGATAAGGGAGGAAGGTTACCATCTTTCCATCGAATAAAGACAAACTGACAGCCAAAACTGCAGAGTTTTAGGATGCGTGGGAGCAGTAAATATATGGTACCTTGACACTGTCGGCCCTTGCTGGGCCAAGGGAGTGTAAATCACACCCCGACACACTGGGCCGTCTCACGTGTTGCACAACATTGCAGCCAGGGTGGTGTGGGGGAGAGCTATCATTCCCATCGTTCATCTTCTTCACCCTGACCATCTCCAGACACCGGTGGGTGTTTATGGATAGCCTTGGTTCTCCTGCTTGCGTTGTTTCAGCGTGCCACATACTCAACAGGTCCTGGCCAACTTTAAGCCGTGCAGCCTTTGCTCAGGTACACAGCACAAAGGAGATTAACTACCTTAAGCTACGTTGCCCTTCCCCCTTGAGGACTCTGCTCTGAGGACCCCTACAGGAAAGCTTTTGCTAACTTTTGCCACCGATGTTGTTCAATAAGTGGCAGTTTCAGCAAATTCTTCTTAAGTGCTAGAGCTGTTAAGAGGAAAAAAAGGATCTACATACCTGAAATACCTAATTTGAAAGTCGGAGAAATGTCAGATGGATATACCAACTGCTTGAATTCAACAAAATAAAAACAAGCTACTGTGAATATTACCGATCTACAAAAAGTAATTGCTTAGCACCACCTCTTATATGCGACAGCGAGAACCTGCAACCACAAGCACAGCGTCAGCTCGCTAGCAGGAAAATGCTGGAGAATAGGCACAAAGGCAGCATTCACTAAAATCTGCCCAGTTTATAAAAGAAAAAATTCAACAAGCACGATGCTTTTTAGAAAACAGTAATGAAACCCTTAAAACCCCAAACTGATGATCCTGAATCCCTTTATCAGTACAGGAGACTAATCGCAGCTGGAAGCTGTAGCCTTTTCAGCCTTCTCTTTCTGCCTGTGTTTATCACAAATAGATAGCTAAAAACACCCTGAAAGCCAAGGAGAGCTGCTGCACTTAATAACCAAACCCACCGTTGAGCCCCTCTTCCCAAGCATGACTTAATCTTTCCTGGCAGAACCATCTTTAGGGATATCCTGTCACACATGAGGACACAAAACGTGTCTGTAGCTGTGGCCAGACTCTGCATCCTTCCCCAACCTCTTCCCTTCCCCCCCCCGCCCACCATCACCCATTCTTCTTTCCCATTAGTTTCTTTCTTCTATCCAATATAATAGATCACTCTTCTAAGGAAGTAACAGCTTAAGCTGTGATTACTATAAAGGTGAAGATATGAGATCAGATGGTACTGGGAAAATAATAATGAGAAATACTAACACAAGGGAGAAGCAATTGAAAGAATTACTTATTGAAGTCATTTAGTTGGTTAAGCATAAGCATGCACAGCCTATCTTTTATTCACATTCCCACCTTTTTTTAATCTTAACTTCTGTGCCTTATGACATTCCTTACTCTCACTCCCAGCCTGCTCACTGGTATGGGACATTTACCAGAGCCTTGGACTCTGGAAGTGGTATTAGGGAGTTGGTGTATATGGTGTGCCAAGATGGGGTTTGGTTTTTGTTTGATTTTTTTTTGGGGGGTGGGGTGGGGTGGGTGTGGGTGTGTTCTATTTTTGGTGGTTGTTGTGGGGGTTTTTTTGGGGTTGTTTTTTTTTTTTTTTTAAACTTACTGTGAAAATCTTTCTACAGTAAATTTCTTAAATTCAGTCTTTGCTCTTACCATAGGTCCTCTGGCCAGAACACAAGTGCATTCTTAGTGCCACCATTTGGATAACAGTGCTACTGAGTCTTGAACAGAAAAAATGTAAAACCTGGCTTGAAATGTCTGTCATAGATCTTGTTGCTTTTCAAATGAAGGTGTTGCTGGAGTTCTGCAATAGGATTCAACACATTTTTTTCAACTAGTTAAGCACACACACCTCCTACCCTCCAGAAAGCTATGCCTTTCCATTGCAACAATCTTTCAACGTGTGCTGAGCAAACTAACAGATCCCTAAAAAAATCCACTGTGTCTTCTTGTCTCATCTATTTATTACCACTAGGCAAAGGAAACAAACCTACGTCTCTGTAACATATAACATGAAGACGTTATACAAGGATGTAACAATCATCTTTTCTCATCATTCTCATTTGATGAGACAGAAGCAAGACAACATGGTTTAAGTGACACTGTTTTATACAAGTGCCAAAAAAAAAAAAGTCTCCACAATAAATTTGAGCTGGTTTCCTTGGACAACCTACAAAAATTATTCAAAGCAGAAGTCCATTCTGGAGAATCCCAGAAAGAGCATCAGAAGGAGCAACTTTGTTCCCAGTGAAGGTAAGAGCTCTTCTCTAAAAAACGTCTGTCTTCAGGTCCATTATTTCATTCCCCATTCTACCACGTCCTACTCTCCGTCAGTAAATTATGGATGGGTCTGTGATGCCAAAGTGAGTTTAAGGTCTTCAAGGAACAAAGGTGGTACAGAAACAGACATCAATATTGTTTTAACTGGCACCTGACTTTACGAGAAATTTCATTTCAAAGCAGCATAGCTGTAAGTTATGAAGACATTTATGTGGGATCAGTATCATGAATGCTATTTTTCTAAACAGTCATGGGATGAAAAGGCTCCATTTGTCCTCGTCAGGGCCAACATATGCTAAGTGAACTCCTATTACATTGAAATGTTACAGCAACTCTTCTCTTAACCTTGAAAAGATCCTGGAACTTGTTTATAAGAACAGCAAAAAGAATAACAACTTAAAAATCTGAAGCTCAATGACTTAACAAAACTTGCATTTAGAAACATTTTCTCCCTCTCAAATTCATTAGACATCACTTTTTTTTTTTTCTAGAAGCACCAGTGGATCATCTTTGAACATTTTGATGCTTCTCCATGGATTTTTATTGGCTACTACTTCAGTTGGGATCCTTTTCTAACCTGTAACATTAAGACTTTTTAGCAGTAAAGAGCTGAAAAGCTCATAGCTGGCACCTGCACCTTTCTAAATGCGTTCCACATAATTGCGTATTTCTACACCATGTTTATTTCAGTTCTAGGACTCAAAGTAGAGCTTTTCTGATGTTTTATCATGGACAGCTGTTCTGTAAATTACAAAAGATTTTATAGACTATAAGAAGTGATTCACAGGCAATCTGCTTTCTTAAGATAACTTACTAAAGGTCTTTCCTCTAGGCCTTGAGGCTTGCAGGAAGAATTTTGAATTTAAACAAGATTAAAGTTATGATAATAGTGTCCCATTATGAAACCTGTTCCTAGCAAGTTATATTGAGAAGGAGAAATAAAGCTGTATGTCTCTGCTTAAGAGAAAGGCTTCTTTTCTTTTTCTTTCAACTTTTACGTACCTTAATTCATGGAGCTGATCACAGTGATATGACACAACAAACAACAATACTATGTTATTCCTCTCTAGAAGCATTATTTATTTCTTTGTCAAAAAAAGGTTTCTGGCATTTGGTCAATTTTTCCTTTAAGACAGTAACTGATGTTTGAAACTGTGATCAATGCCAGTTGCCTAAGCAGCATTCAATTAACAAGCTGAGGGTCTTTTGATTTAACTTTCAGTTGTTTAGAACTGACATTTTTCATGTTTCTTTCATAGCCAGAAACCTGGAAATAAAAGACAGAAAAACAAAATCCAAAACACAAAAAGAACCTCCATGCTCGCTGGCGCTTACCCCTGCTCTGCAAAACGAAAGCCGAGACTGTCAGCAAACAGCCAGGGAATGGCACATCAAGTGAGTCCCTCAGGCTGCCGCCACGAAACCTCCTTGGTGTTGCTTAACAAAACCAAACCTGTTGGCTTTTCACGCGATTAAAAAGCAGCAGCTGTTGATTGCTAACAAACAACTCAAGCTACTGTTTACCATACCTGCTACTTCAGAGCCAAAGCAATACCTTCAAAAGGCAATCAGCCCTGGATCTGAGCAGTCACTAAGCCACTAGTCATCCTTTCATTGTACAACAAAAGCTTCAGACTGGTGGACAGTAAGTGCAATTCTTGTGAAGCTCCCAAACACGCAGAGACCTCAGGACCTCACCATTTGGTACCGCACTCATAGTGAATCAGCCTTGGTGGGAGAATGTGAATACACACACCGTGGTGGGAGAGGAGAGATGCTGCCCTTTCCTCAGGACAGAACACAAGACGGAGCAGTGATCTCATCCAGTATGGCAACTGCTTTGTGTCTGACCTAAGTGCAGAGTGTAAATTAACAGCTTTTTTCCCCACAGTTACTTCAGTGCATCCCATCCTACGTATACTCTGAGTCTACAGGCTTAAACGCCAATGCTCCAGAGAAGTTTAAAGCCAGAGAAAGATGTTCCTCAAGTCTACTTGCACATGACTCACAGGGAAAGACAAAAATATTCGTTTATGACTCCTGCAAGAGAAATCTTTTTTAATCATCGATTATATCTTTACACTATTTTTATCTGCTGTGAAAACAATCCTGCCGAGCTGAGAGCGAGGAATGTGGAGTGCACTGTGCGCATGCAGTTAAAAGCAACCGCGTGGCACTGGGAACCCTGAAGAAACAAAAAATAGAATACGAACAAAAAATAACCTCACTCTCTTCCATTCGCAACACCTAAAACAACAGGCTGTGAAAATGGTTTCATTAAAAAATAACAAGCGCACGCTCACCAGGGGATAGATCAGGGCAAACTGAATAAAAAATTCTTCAATCATTGCTGAAGTAGGTCAACCAGAATTAATTCAAAGGGCAAACATTCAAACTGAGCCTGCCACCCCCCACCTCACTCCACCTCCTCGCTGTATGTCTCTCTGCCTGCCCTTTGACAAGGCCAAGTGGAGACCCAGACTGACTTATTACTTAATTTTGTACAATGCACTCGCCACAGTGGGTCTCCTCCTCTCCTCAGTGCAAACTGATAGGCTGCAGCCTTCCTCCGGATTTACACCAGCGTGAAGCACAGCAGAACCTGGTGGTATCTGGGAACACAAAACACAGAGCAGTGTGTCTCCCCAGCTCAGAACACGGGTGCTAAGGACACCTTCCAACAGGGCACTGGTAATGCACATTTCTGCCAGAGACATCTACGCTGGCCTGGAAGCCATAAAATGTGCAGAAAGTAAACACCGGGAGATAGGAGTTGGACAAAAAAGCCCATGCCGTTGCCAGCTGCAAACGACGAAAACCTGGGCTGCTCAGGCAGGATCCACGCCTTGCCCCATGCTGCTGGGACAGTGCCCTGGGTGCTAAGCACATCAGCTGGATGAGGGCGTCGGTCCCTTGAGCTGACCTTCTGTCGGCATGAACTAGCTCTGATGTATTGTACAGTATTAATTGACTCAATGGCTTTCAGCTATAAGGCTTTTGCAGGCAGCTAAGCTGGCGTAGCACTAGATGTTCTTCAAAACTTATTTATCTTGTGGCAATGGATTTTATGAATCGTTATTTGGTTTTAAATCCCCTCTCTCTACTCCCAGGTGAGCTGTCATTTCATTTATAGTAGGAGAGAATAATTCAGGTCATCATGAAAGAAAAGCTTATTTTTTTTTCCTTAGCTGACTCTAATAAAATACATTAACCTGCCCTTCCCCACCTCATCAGCCTTTTCAAACCTAACCTCACGATTGAGCTTTGAAATGCAGGCAGGAAAGGTTAACTCTGGGGGGTGCAGTCTCTTAACTGTTTTATTCAACATTCCGTCTAATGAAACAGCTGTCACACTTTCCCTCCTTTCCTTCCCACCACCCTAAAAAGCCAGTTAACCCTATCCCTAGAAGAGTGCATCCTGATGGTATAACAAAGATGCGTCACTTTTCCTTTGCCACCAGTGACGCCACAGTCAGACCAGGGCAAAAGTGGTAAATTTTGCCCGGATTTCCAGCCTGTGGAGAGCACTGCTCCAGCTGGAAGGGAATCGTGGCATTTTGGGCCACAACCCAAGAACGCAGAGGAGCTGCTTCTTTGCTGCATCAGCAAGCATCAGAGTCAGACTTTTAGTCAGCAGGTAAGAGAAATATCACGAAGCTTTGGTGCACTTGGCGCTTCCCCTGGAAAGCACTTAAGGGAACTGGGATGCTTATAATACCTGTTTCAGATTGCCTATAAAGATGAATGCAACCAAGCTCAAAAAAGTTAGAGGTTTTTCTTCTTTGGGACAGAGACCTCTCCTTATACACACCACTTAAATCACAGAAACTGGATCTACTTCCACTGTTATCAATAGGGAATTTGTCCTTGATTTTAGTGAGGGCTTTATCTGCTCCTAAGAGCACGAATCACTGCTCCATAAAGCAGCGCAGACCTGAGACTGGCTTGCTAGCAGCCCTCCACCGGCAGACAGACTGGGGCCGTAGTTTCTGCCATGCTCTTTTGTGAAGCCAACATCAACAGATAAGGGAGCAATTCTGTGCTGTCTCCTGCGCTGCAGCTACATACAATCTTCCAGTGTGTAATTTCCAAGAGACGCACATAAAAACCTCACTGGATTACTGAAAATGAGACTGATAAAAAAGTCTGCCTGCATTTGCCTTACAAACAGACTTCTCATAACAAGTTTTTTCCTCCTGTTCCTGCCAACAGCACCTCCTGCCCCGCAGCGGGTGCGCCATGTCCTGCCAAGGGAGGCAGAAACTTGAGCGGCAACACCATCGCCATCTCACCTATTGTTTTGCATCACAACCACAGCCCTGCCAGTGCAATACAGAGCCTGCAGAGTCCCCAGCTAAATTCAGCACTCAGGATAAATGGAGTCAAGCTTTGTCGATGTGCTCAGGAAATAATGACTGACATTATGGTGTACGTCGAATATCCAAACCTAGTCTTGAGGGAATAGAGGACATTTAAATAAGCTCTTCCCTGCAAGGCGAGGAGTACAGATCGCTTTATTGTGCTATTACAAAAAGAATATTTCAAAAACATTATCCTAAACTCTCATTTATATTTAAGAGCAATTTTACTATTAATTGCCCGGGCTTCCCTTACTCCATAATTCAGTGTGTCCAAGCCTGTTCCAGTTTCATGAAACTGGCATCTTTATTACAGCCTTGGGCTACAATTTTCCAACGAGAATTGTCTAAATGCAGTTTTTTTTTCGTCTTCCTATGTAAAATGCTACTTTCAATTACCTGCGAGCTTGCTCCCACGGGGCAGGAGAGGAATTTGTACTACTGAATATCTGTAAATTGAGACAAAGGCACCCGTGTCCTCTCCCACCCAGGCTTTCAAGACAGCCTGGATAACTGGGAGAGGGTCTTTCCCACCCCTCCTCATGGACAGAAATGCTTCCCTGCCAAAGACCCAAAAGAACAGGTATTTCCTCTCCTACCCTGCAAATAACAAAGTCAACAATTTGACATTATTTCTCACATTTCTGGCATCTTGATTTCTTTTCAACATTACTCTCTTTTAGAGTCTTCATAGCATCTCCTGTTCATTGGAGAGTCCTTTCCCTTTGTTCCTGCAACTTACACCCACAAAGCCTTTCTGGCACGCTGTGCAATCCATGTCATTGTTCAGATCTCTATTTGGAGACGAGACGATACACCACAGTTGTTAATTTAAAACAAAAGAGCGGAACTATTACCCTTTTGTACTCTGCTTTCTCTTGCCAATTATATGTATCTGGAAGACTTTACTGCGCTGGTTTTAAAACACACATAAACGGAGCATCTGGACTTGGTCTTAATGAGATAAAGTTTGGTCTACACTTTCTCAGTGGAATTATCTCTACTGTATAACTGGTAGCAATGAATTCAGAAGCGAGTCCTTGATCTGCCAACAGCATGCTCTGCAAGGAAATGAGGGAGTTGGGGAAGGCAGCTTTTCCTTCTGAGGAAAAGTTGGCTTTTGTCTAATTAGAAAAAAAAAATCACAGAGGAAGAAAGCCCTGTTCTGCTGACCTCCCAAATTCTCCAAACGCTGCAGAGTAAAATGTATCTTCTTTTGAAACTCCAAACCACTAGATATTTGTTTTTAGAGATGAGCTTTGTAATGTCAGACACGGAAGCCCTCCTTCACACTCCTTTAGCATGCTCTGATACAAAGTTCTTGGCAAACATCAGAAGCTAATACTTTATCCCCACTGCAAGGAATTATCAATCCAACTCTTAAACAGGCAGACTTCCTATTCAGCTGAACTCTGAGAATTTGGAAGAGATGCCCATAAATCTTTTGTGGAAAGTCCAGCCTTTTGATCCCATGGAGGAAACCAGATCTCAGCCGTCTTTTAAAAAACAGTCTCTAGATGTTTTCTTTGCAAAGCTAGGCTTGAGAATGTCAGTGATGCAGAGTTCTTGCTGGAAGTGAAAGGAGTATGAAAACGACTATATTGCTACCCTGAATAGAGAGGATAAAGTAGACTTTTCCCCTATCACACATTTTGAAGTGAAATGGATCAGTTAGTTTGGGGTTTATAGCAAGCACCTCCTTCAGAAGTATTCTCCAAATCATTAGCTACAGCCTGTGCATAGGAAGGCAGACAAATTGATTCCCTAGCGCTGCTTTGAGTCTCATTGTTGAATCTCTTTTTCTCACTTCTATCTACAATTCCTCTCATCTTTTTCTTGCTATCTTTTACAGGTTTTTTTTGTCAGAATAAAATGAATGAAAATGAATTCTTTAATAAAGGTGAAAAGGTATAAAAGACATTATCTCCTCCTTAAAGTGCAACATTTCGGTATTCCACTCATCACCTTTCTTTACCACGCAGGTATCTTTAGCCATACGTCTTCAGTGCCGCTTGGCTCTGTAAGGTTCATTATGCTTGTCACACGTTTGCGCTGGGATGGGCAAGAGAAGCTGCCCGGGTGCCTGCACAAAGCTAAGTGGTGTCTCGCGTAAACGCTCTAGGAGACACAGGCAGGTACCATCGAGGCGAAGCAAAGGCAGGCAGAGCTCGTCTGATGCTGCTGTGAGCGGTGCCCACTTCTGACACCCCCCCGACACACCATGCTTGTCTCCCTTCCCCCCAGCCACAGGGCTGAATTTATTCTAGGAGGACTCAGGTGTGCTGTGATGCAGAAAGGAGAGGTTTTTACCTCCCATCGCTTTATCTCCTCTAGGGGTGGTACAGGTTAATCCAAAAATTGTCTGAGTTCTTGCCAAATTGTTCTTTCCAGTGTGCATTTCATTGCACCTGCCTATCTTGAACTACATTGCCAAAATTTCTAGCTTTCTCAGGAATTTTCAGTGCACTGTGTAGCTCCACAAACAAGTTCCTGTTGGGACAGCAGGTACCTCTTTCCACCCCCCACCGCTCTAAACATGTTTAACAACACCCGCTCTTGGTTTGAACCCTACGGCTACATATTAATAACCTCCCCCTGTGCTGAGGCATAGATATCAGTCCTTGTGTTCTTTTTGCCTATCTGTAATCTAGGTAATCTAATTCCCTCTCTTCATCTCTGAACAGATCTAACTTTACCCTGACCCTCTCGTTAACAAATTTCATTAACAGACTTTTTACAAAGAGCTTATAACAAGACATTTGGAAAAAAAAATAGTTCTATCTATCTTCTAATAACACAGGGGTTTTTTTCTGCGTTGTTTTAAATATTTTTATTAAGCCAGTCAAAGACTGTAGGACATCAAAAGTAATAGTATGTTAATTTATTAAAACATCATACATCTATTTTCCTACCATGGAGATTAAATTCACTGGCCACAATATCATTCCTGTCTCTATTCTTGTCTTTGAAAAAGTCTTGACGACTGTTCTCATTTAATAGATGAGGTTGTTTTCAACGATAATCTACACATATTCTTATAGCAACTCTGCTACTGCATTTTTTTAAAATCTCAGATGAATGCCATCTGGTCCCAATAATTTATTGACATTTAATTTCCTGAGTTCTTCCATGTCACACACACATACAGATACATACATAGAGAGAATTTTTTTGAAACATCTGCCAAAGGGAGCACTGCACCTTTAGTCTCTGGAATTCCTCCACTCCAAATTTATTCATCATTCTCAGCAGCAAAGACCAAAGAAAAGAAAATCCTGAAAAGCCTCTGCAACATTCTTATCTTCTCTGATTACTCCCTCATATATTGAGGAACCTGCTGACTTCTGTGCCTTCCTTCAGCATTAGCTTGTTATTTCCCTTTTGCTACATAGATCTTCCCAACTCTCATAGCCTTTGACGAGCTCCCATTCAAAACTTGCCTACCAATAAATTTTACTTCGTACCGCAAGCCTGCGAACAGAACTTAAGACGAATTTCCATCTTTACCACTGCTTTCAAGGCTGAAGTCAATTATATACCTTGTAACGCAACTTTGCATCCTTTGCATAGATGATATGCCCGATGCAATCAGAAGTTATAAACATTTTCATATATTCTGAATATATGCGAACACACATACGGAAATCTTGAAGTCTTTTTCAGTACTAGGTCTTTCTGCTAACATTAGACAATAAGAATGTCACTTTTCATTACGGTATGAATTACTTATGCATATTTTATTACATAGTATGAATTAATTATACTGCCATCACCATACAAAGGGCTTAAATCAGTTGCCTAAACATAGGTATCTAATGTAATTTGAGATGCTCTCTCTTACAACTCATGCATCCACTGGCTTGGGGAAAATACTCTGGGTTTGTTCTACATAGTATTTTGAATATCTTTTATCAAGCAGCAAGATTAACCCATTAAAAGGGAGATGACTAGAAAGGAAGCTTTCTGGATTTATTCAACAGGCCAAAGCAAAACATTAATTTTTTGTTATTTTTTCCCACTGTTAACAATGCACGTAAAAAATAGGACTCATTGGAAGAGCTCCTTAAGGTCAAGAAAGCTGAATTATTTCTGTCTCTGGAATCTAATTCACAAAATCTGATGCTCCACCACCACGTTATAGTAAATCTGAATTAGACAATGAAAATGGTCTTCACTGAGGTACTAAGCTCCAGACAGACTCATGAGACCCTTCAGAAAGGGGGGAGGGAAGAATAGTATTTTAAAAGCAACTCTGAGGCTAATACAGCTTCAGGCTCATGCAGATTCATAAATGTCTTTCTGATATAAATATCACACCCCTCTCCTTAGGAAACAGACACTGAATCATGACCTAATTCTAATAATACTTTAGCACTAATAGGGATTTTTCATGTCCTATCAAACCCTCACAACTCGCCTTGAAGTAGGTAGGTACTATTTCTTACTCAAGGCTAGAATTCGCCAAATCTTTAGGCCTCTGTAATTTGATTCGTTTCCCATTCAGTGACACTAGCAATGCCAGGAGACACAGACGTGTGTGCAGGCATTTTGAGGACAAGGCTCTTGATAAAGGTGGTAATTAGCGCCCCAAGCCAAGAAGTGGATTTCCAGAAAGAAAGACTGCAGTGAGGGACCAAAATGAAATCTTCAGAATGACTCTGCTGTGAAACTCTTATTGTAGATGGTTTCTTAATGAGATTGCTAGGTTGAATTAATTTTCAACTCATATCTGACTCTGATCTCAAACAACAAGAGGTCATCAAGATAAATGCTGCCTGTGCTTTAAATGACATAATGTTATTAGGAAAACCTGAGGGATTAAAAACTAGCCTATTTATTCCCACAACAGTCCCATTGAGGCTCATGAAACCAACTGGATGCACAAATTAACCAACCTTATATAAATAACCAACCTTATATAAAACAAAAAGAATTTTAAAAGTTCACTCTTCATCATAGATGCTATTTCTATTATTTTGTTTTATGCAGCTGAACCAGTGAAATGAGGGTTCAACTAGCTTCAACTAGGGTCAAGATCTTAATTCACAGGTACTGTATGAACACCTATGTAGCACATAGCACTGCAAATCCATCTTTCCATAAGCCCTGATGTTTGCCCAAAAGCAAGAAAAAAAAAAAAGAGAAAAAAGAAAAACAAACCCTCAATAAAACCCACTCTGTGAAGACCATGGATCTGTCTTGTCTCATAATTTGACCCCATCTTACCCCTTCTATTCTCTCCTGCCATGGGGCTACTGTGCACTGGTAGTTCAGAGCTACTTCATCTCTGCTTGTGCCGGACCTTCCACAAGAACCTCGTATTTGCTGCCAGCTTGTGGTTGTTGCAGCATGTCTGGGGACTATGCTCCCATGCACTGAGGTCTTACTCTGATGAAGATCTGGGAGGCCAGCAAGGTACACTCCCAAATCTCACACCTGATCAGTGTTTCTACAGCTTAGCTGCACCCAATTAAACCCACCTGGCAACCACCAAAGCAAATTAAAGACTCCTGTAGTCTTCAGAGTGTAATCTGGCTTCTTAATAAAGGCAGTAACTTTAAATGATGCACTTCCTCAACAAATTATCTTTAAAGCCTCACATTGCTAACACAGCATTTATTTTGAGGCATGCTAAGACAAAGCACTGTGCTATGTTTAGCAAAACAGTGCAGGAGAGCTGAGCACTGCCACCAAAGACAGCACTCCTCCTGCGAGCTGAAGAGCTTCACAGGTAAATAAAGATGACTGGGAATACAGGCTTGCTAGCTGTGGCTATGGTCCCTGGAAGGAATATTTTAGGAACTGAGTACCTACACTGTTAATAGCAGCAGGGACTGTAGCCTCAGCAGATGGCTGACAACCACTGCTCTACCAAGCACCACAGCATCTCACTGATCTCATGGTTCAAGATGATGCTTAAAACTGTTGTGGTGGCTGGCTGTGCAGTTAGGCTAATGCGCCTCATCTGGGGTCCCAGCAGAGATAAACTACATTATCCAATTGCAGTAATTTTTCTGTTGTAGACAGAGGCTGATTATCTGCAGTGATCATTACGGCAGGGCACTGAGATTCCCAACAAAGCACCTGTACTAAATAACACAATGTCTGCAGCAGAGGCAGGAACAGAACTGAAGGAACAAATCTGGCTATGCGTTAACTCTTCAACCACTTTGATTCAGATACTTCCACCTACACTCTACATAAATTCTAACAACAGAAATTTGCACAAGATTGGTATGTCAGCATATGGATTTTATCCACAGCAAATGGAAATACCACAAACAAACATCAACAAAATAGAAAAATTCCTAGAGAGCAAGAACATCAAACAAATTACCTGCCTCACTGAGAGCACGAAAGCATCTGTTTTCCAACGGTAACAATTACCAATACGGCTGTGCTTACAAGTCTAGATGCTGAACTGAACTACTGAGTAAGCTAAATCAGCCCATTTAACAGACCACAAGCGTATTTTCACCAAGGTGCAGTGCCATATGAAGGTGACGCAAATGAAGGGAGTACCATGTATATGCTGTTTCTGAGGTGAAGATTTCTGGGGAAAGAAAGCATACAGAAAGGACCTTACAAGTGACAAAATACCAGATTTCTTCAGTGCTTTTAAAGCAACCTGAGACAAGATCAGAGATTCTTTTATGTTTACCTCTCAAAGCACAATCATTCCCTTCTGTCCCTCCCCAAACAAGCTATTTAATTTGATAGAAACATCTATATAGTAGGAAATATATAACACATCATCTCTTTGATTTATACGTCAAAAAGTGATTTGGGAACATTCACATCAGAAAAAAACCCCATCAATTAAGAAGGCTTAAGCAAGAGACCTGGATACCCCCCATCACCCCTTGGATGCAGAAAACACAGCTGGTTACACAGACTAGGTAAGAATTACAAACCGGTCTGGGGAATTTGCAGCTGAATGTTTGGGATCAGGAACTGACCAGAAGAATGATTTCAAGTCAAGATGAAACTTTAATTATTTATTTTTTAATACCTTGCTGTCTCCCGCACGCTAGTGCCGCAGAGAGAGTACCACCACTTAGCATCGCTCCATTTAACGTAATGAGCAGTATCAAGGATGTATTTGCTCCCATAGCCCCAGCAATGCCCCACACAGTGTCCGAGTGCTGCCTGTTATAGAGCCTGACACAAGGCTCACCAGCTCTGGTCATTTTTTGCTGCACAGACCTCAAAACTTCAGCTAGACCACGACACCTGGCTGTGCTGCTAGAGAAGCCAAAGCCTGAAACCTGGTAGTGAGGAAAAAACCTCAAACAAACAAGAGGCAAAGAAAAAAAAAGAATATTTCAGTGAAATGGTGTGATATCCAGGTGTTGCTGATGTTTAAGCCACCACCTATTACCAAATGCTTGGTCAGAGAGAGAAGCACACAGAAAAGGTCTGCACTGCAATGCTAAGAGAGAAGCGAGCCCCAGGCAGGGAAGGGGGCATCGGGTACACTGAGCACCAAGTAGCTGGCAGCTCAGAGGTACAGCAAAGTACCCAAAGAGGCTCCTTTTTGGTCACCTTCTGCTTGCCCCCTCTTGGGGCTGACTCTACCTGAGGGCAAGCAGTCGGCTGTGATCCCCTCCTGGCTCTCCCGGGCCCACTAATGGTCCGCAGCCACGGGAATAATGAGATTTGTCAGGAAGGGGACAAATGCTGCAATAACAATGTCCACCGAAACTCAGGCAACAGTGTGGTTTAATTGTCCCTGCAAGACACCCTCGGTAGAGCTAAGCTGGGGAAAGCCTAGTAGAGAAAGACATTATTTGCCTGTCTTTTATTGAAAATTTCAAGAAAACCAAATGTTGCTGTCCCTAGAGACTTCAGCAAAGAAACTAAGTGACAGGGAAGATGAATGCTTCCTACTGCCAGTGACATACCCAACACAGAAATATAGAGAATATTTTCATAACTTTGTGCTTTAAATGCTTTTATTAGAGAAACAAGATTTATGCTTCTGGCTCTGAAGGAGGGCAAGGGAAACTTAAACTGTACAAGTAGTTGTGTACACATGGATGCGTGTATGTGCATATCGCATCAGGCACAAGGAAGGGAAGAGGATTAAAGATAAAGTAGTCTACCTCTGAATAGAAAGGCCCTCCCTGCTGTTCTCAATTTCCCTGATTTTTTGTTCTTGTTAGAACCTCTAAAATAAAGTAACATACAGTTCAATATCCCATGATCAAAGGCATAGCCTCAAAGAGGAACCAACCTAGCTTTTTCTTTTGTAGTTATATCATAAATAAGGTCACTAGAGGACACAAAAAATAAGTATGATTCTTCAAGTAGTTGCGTGCATGTGTATTGTAAGCAAAAACCTAAAAACATTGTATATTTTAAAAGAAACACACAGAAGAGAATTTTTTGTAGGCATAAGCCTCTGATGCCAACTTCAGATCAACAAAATTACTTCAACTTCACGATTACTCTTTGACTGGTAAAGAGAAGAGAATGAGGGCCAGTCACATCCATTCTGATTATTAGTTTAGGCCTTAATGTTAAGTAAAACCACTGCAAATAATATAACTTAAAACAAGGAAAAAGAAAAGCACTACTCCAAACCAGTATTTCAAAATAAGCCCCCCTGAAATGTGCAGACCATGCAAAGATGAGTGTACAGAGAGGAATACAGGACACGTTTTGAAGTCCCTGATTTAAGACGTTTTCTAGAATCAGTAGAAACACAGTAAGAATAGAGCTAACTACTTAGCTTTCTCAAAAGTTGCATATGCTCTGCATCTATCTTTAAATCCTTTGGGGTTTCAAGTCTGTTTATACCTTTAAAGGTGTTTTTTAAATCCTAGCAGGCACAAGGCGGAAATAGCTGGGTTTCTCTCCCCTTAGCAGCTTGATAAATGAGCATTTGTTAAATGAAAAGTAATCCCTGTAACATAGGGCAGGCTCTCTGTCCTATATTCCAACCGGCTTCCCACCCACGTTGTAACAAATACACACTTATTATGTGGTTGACATCAGGCCAGACCGGAGAAGATGCTGCTATCTTCAAAAACAAGCCCTCAAGGCAGGCCAGCCTGTAGTTCTGTGATCTGCTGGGAGAAAGGGGCAGGGAGCAGCGGGGCTGTCTGGGGAGCAAACTGGAGAGCAAGCAGTGCTCCAGATCAGGCCTCAGCACCCTCTCAGTGCTCCGGATCAGGCCTCAGCTCCCTCTCGGTTCTCATTGGAATATAAAGGAGCCATTGAAATCTGTAGCCAGTGAAAGTTGTGGCGCTTTCCCCTCTTCTATGGCCATTTACTTTTTCTACCTCTAAATGCAGATCCAGATGGTTCTCCTACCTCCTGCGTGCCAAATGACCCTACGGACTTTCTCCCAAAGGTGAGCTGATTGCAGCTCGGTCTCTGCATTCAGCAGGCTCAATGCAGTGAATAACACAAGACTGATTTTCATGCTTTCACTTTGTAGGAGACAAACAAGTTCTACACTGTGATTTATATTCAGATGACACAACAAAGCATCAACTGCTGGGTCGCTGGGGATTAAAAAATAACGCAGGCATACATACCAAAGTAGGCATTTGGAATCCCCTGCAAACGAGGTTGTGGCTCTTCTCTGCATTAGCCCACATGCAGAAGAAGAACTGTTACTCAATTTTCTGATTTCTCTGTAATAGATGCATTAAATCAAACATTAACCCAGATTTACCCATACCCCTGTATAGAGTGGAATTCAGCCCAAGATTGCCTGAAACTGCAGCACACCAAAGCCTTCTGAAAGCCTTGTGAACCGGAAAAAAACATGCACAAAACTGGGACTGGCTTCTCAGCTGACAATGAAACCAGAAAATGAGGCAGTTTCACTTATGAAATCAACCTACCCATCCATCCTCCCTCTCGGACATTTCCGGAGAACAAAAATCTGAGTACCCACTTGCTAACCTGTCAACTATACTCATTTTTGTTGCCATAACCGAATTCCAGCAGGTTGTGTCATTTTCCCTCTCCAACATCCTTGTAGATCAATATGTTTGGCTCAGGCATACTGAGCAGCCCATAACATTCACTACAGGCTGAACTGAAGATTAACAACCAAAATGCAAGGACTTACCTGGCTCTAGCCTTGCAAAGGAAACGAGGTACCTACTCCTAGAATCAGAGGGCAACTTGGTCTCCCCGTCCTGGTTCCTGCACAGAAGTTTCATCAAATTTCCCACTGCCACTTCGCACTGCTCAGCTGACCCAGCACTTTACTTTGAGAGTCTTGGCCACATCCCCTTCTTTGCTGATACACAAAACTGTAGCTGGTTTCCAGCAGTGGAAACCAAAAGTGAGTCTGGCTCAAAGGACTGTAGAAATGGATTTGGGACCCCATAACTATGCGAGGAATTAGGGCTTCATTTACTATTGCTAGCGTTCTCTCCATTACCCTCACATGAATTGTAAGGCTACTGTGACCTCTTGCAAAAGTACTTTCTCTCTTCAATATACCACATTAGAAGACGTTATACCATTAAACACAATTACATTCACACAGTATGTGCTCCTCTCTTTAAACGTCAATCTCTCTCTGATGCAAACATGCTTTGTCTTTAAGGTTTCTTCCAGAATGTATCAGGCTGTTATTACTTACACCTTTTTTCCTGCTAAGATTTGGAGCTATTCATGGACAGATCAATCAATAGATAAAGAGAAAAAGAGATTAAATGTGATTTCTTTTTCCAAGGAATGTAGTCTGCATGAACAATACAATGTACCTCAGACATTTTAGTGACCAAAAGAATTATACAGATTGTATAGCAGCATGAAGATAAAATTAATTGGGCCTCTTTGCATGGTATCTATTAGAAAAGCAGTTAAAATAGTTTTGTATATTTAGGATGAGTTGAGGAAATGTCACTTTCATGATTTTTTTTCTCCTCTCCTTTCAATCAGTGTCCTTTTATTTTCATTTTCATACACCTCCTAAGTGCATCCTGCTGTATTCACAGTTCAGCATGATGGGTTTCATATTTAGTGGAAAATGAACAATTCGTACCCTGAAGATTCCAATTATTCAGTTCCCTCAAAGATTCGTCTTCAGAGTATCAATGAGGAGACTGGAAAGTTAAGTCAGGAAAGAGTGAAAAAATATCTTTTTTTTTTTTCCCCCAATAAAATATTGTTTCAGGGGAAGGGGAGGTTTAAAATCAGCAGCTTCACAGCCAAAAAGAAACAAACTAGGAGCAAAAGGTTGTTGAAGGAGATCTGCAATTTCACACATTTGCATGATTATCAGGACAGTTTTATTGCAGTTCTAATTCTGCCAGATATGCTTGAAGGGAATAAATAAAAAAAGGAGGCCGTGCTTCTCCTCTATACTGAACATATGACTGTTTTATCAAGAGTATCAGAAAACCTGCAAAGGCACTTTTTCCTGTCCTCATGACCTTTTGGTGAGGAGTGTAAATCTAACTGTCTGTCTACCAGGGGAGGACTTCCTTGAGAAACTCGGTAAGATTCTTAATATACAGTTGATTTTTGTATCAGAAGCACATTTGTTAAATCATGGTCAAATGCAACCCTGGTCACAGGGTATACTCACATCCTATGGGACACTTAATTCCCACTTACAGGTCTGGAGACTTTGAGATGTTAACTGGAGGACAGTTCAAGGCCCTGTGTTTTTGGGCTTTCTGCCAATTGTTCATCAGAAGTGAAATATCAGACGTTCAGATTTACTGCATAAAGAGTTAAGGGCAGACATTGCTTTTATTACGAAAGCTTGGGCTCAGTGTTTGATGAGCCTATGAATCTTTCCAAGGTTCAAAGTGTCCATATTTTTCTTTCCTCTTTCAAATATACTCTCCTTCTGGATTCAGATGTTTTCAAATCTGGGATGGATTTGACTCTAAGGTACCACCCAGTGCCACCTGCAGGTCATGTTTGTTCAGAGCTCTTTCTATTCTCAACTACATTGCGGGGGCACTTCCAGCCGAGCAGATCGGCAGCTTTGTGTTATGGGCAAGGCAAAAGAGAGGAGGCAACCCAGCTGACACAAGGTAATAATGACCCTGTGGTATCCAAGACAAGGAAAGGTTAGCTCCTGTTCATTGCAGAAGCCCCACTCGGGTATTTTTCAAGTCTTGGATCAAACTCCCATTTCTACATATTAAGAGTCCCAAACAGAACCAGAAATGGTCAAGCCACAACAAGACAAGCTATTTTTACAATTATATCAGCGTATGTGAAACAGAGAAGAACATGATCTTTAATATATATACAAAAATGGTTCACAAAAACCACTTTTTCCTCTGACCTTACAGCTTTAGATATTCAAATAAATGTTTGGTAAGCTTTGAGATCTTAGTGATCCTGTAAATTACCTAAAATTCCTCTATATCTACAAGAACAACCACCATAGGAATAAAATGAGGGGAGTCAGACAGGAAATACTACTGCTGTTTAAGTTCTCTTCTGGCCACTCATCTGTTCACAAAATCCCATGCACTCTCTAACCAGCAGAGTTTCCTTTTTAACCCTCTACAATGCAGGTGTGCAGTCAACTTTGGAAAATAGATTAAGGTCCTCCATTCCCATTTCACAATTTCTAATGCAGATAGACAGGAGCATTTTGCAATAGTGGTATCCACTCATACATGTTCACTGTCGTCTTCATCACATTATTCAAGTACCACAGGAAGCATCGACGGTTCACAAAGGACAACGATAAAGATTGCAATGGCAACTGTTGTACACATAAAATTCTGCTGCTTTCCGAAAGGGTTATCACATGAGTTACTTGGCTTGGTCTTGTTTCAGTGTAATAACCTAGTGGGAGAGACGGAGGGAGCAGCATAATGAAAAAGAAAGAAATTGGAGAGCAGACAACCAAAGGTCTGAAATGTACCTTTGGACAGAGGTATGATGCATGGGAACAGAGTGTATTTATAGCCCACTGAGGCCTGCCTTTTACCACAATAACAGGGACATCATTTACTAAACAAACACCAGCTGCCTATAGATCTATGACACCTGACCATTCAGGTGGTTCAAAAACCTTCATCAAACACAGTCATCTATTAAAGAGTGAAGGCAGAGCTTTCAGTGCTAAGAATCGGGAAAAAATAATATGGCTTGTTCCTCTCAAAGATATGGGAAATAATTTTTGGACAAGTTTTTCTTTTCTTCCTCGGCGCGTTACATCAATCTGCCAGAGCTGTGTGCAGCAGGGAAGGGAACACTTCTCTTGTTTTACCTGGGGAACAACACCCAAAACAAGGAGGCCTGTTGTGAAAATAAACACAAGCATGAGCACATGCCTCAGTTCCCTCAGCTGACACTCCAACCATGACTCTCCAGGAAGCTTTCCTTGGGGTGCAAAGCCAGAGGAAAACACCATAAAGCATTTGAAAACATACTTTTGCTTGGTTGGTTTTCCATTTTCACCCGCACATAATCATTTCACACACAACGTGGATTGCTTAGTTGTTCTGTAGCATAACCGAAAGCAGGTAAATGCTCAGAGTGGTTCAAAGGTTCACGCTCGCAGGATGGTATTGCTGTATTTGGGCTGCTGGAAAGTCTTCCCATCAGTCAGATGGGCTATGCGTGATTATCAGCATTTGTCCCAAAGCATTCTTAGCAAAAGCACCAGAAGCCCTTCTTCAGTATTTCGCAGTGAAAAAGCTAATCACAGCAAGGCAAAAGAACCAGGAATTACCTCTTTCTCTTTCCAGAGCTGTCTTGATGGCAATACCATCAGAATTGGCATGGAAATAAACAAAAGAAAGCAAATTTTTTAAATCTCCTAAATATAAGCAGTCCCTAATAATGGAATGCCATAGTTGTAAGTATAAAATTATGTGCCATTCAAACAAAAATTTTATGTCTAAAGATAACTGCCTAAGGTGTGAGACCCATGTGGTCCATATCACCCATATCATCTTACCATCTTTTCAGTTCAGACTCAAATTGCAAAGGGCAGAAATATACAGAATATCCTGAGGTTTGAGAGTAGTCAAGCCATACAACAACATAAGGTAAGCACACAGAAGCAGGATGATTTCTTGCTTTAGATAGCCATCTCTAATGGAGACAC
This sequence comes from Psophia crepitans, assembly GCA_013399095.1. Lineage (NCBI taxonomy): Eukaryota > Metazoa > Chordata > Aves > Gruiformes > Psophiidae > Psophia > Psophia crepitans. The sequence continues at coordinate 848,446 of VWZZ01004465.1, read as the reverse complement.
AATTCACATTTTGAGTGAACAGCCACGTGAACCATCAAACAGAAGATTAAAAACCTACAAACTGTTGTTTGGAGGCAATGGTGGGAAATGTTTTGGAGGTTACATAGCATAGCTACAGTAACTGGCAATACATTTCTTTCATAAGCAATTATGGGAGACAGTAGCTCCTTGTAATATTACACTCTGAGCTAACATACAGCATCCCTATCTCAGACTGTGTATTCTTCAAGATAGATAATGTTTCCTGTAGGTGATTCTACACTGCCAGTCATAAATGAAACCATGGTCTTGACCACAGCTACTGAAATATTAAAATAACTTGTGTGAACCTTACTTCACTCTGTAATCTGAACTCAAGGCTCAACTTAAACTGCAGACAGATGTAACATTTTCCCTTTGCACATTTTCCTTTCCATTTGCCTAGTTCATTTTATCAGGTTAAAAACTTGGCAAGCCTTGGATGATAAAGCTGTGTAGCGGTGAAAGGCCACGCACCTTCAAAGCAGTAGCTCCGCCGCACAGGCTCATTTTCAGCCTGCTTGCTCCCTGGCTATTCTTTTGCTCTGCACTCAATTGGGATGTTCAAAGTAAAAGTGAAGCCAAGATTTTAAGCCATTTTATAAGCAAGCTATCAGGCTGGAAGCTTGACACATCTCTGTGTCATCTCGTGACTAAGCAGAATTCTTTAATTTTACATGCCTGGAAGTCTAATAGATTCACTTTCACATGGTTGTCTGTCTTCTGTACGCTTCTTTAAAAAGTGGACTTTCTTTTACTGACTTACTCTTTTCTGGCTGCAATCCCCAGCAACAGTCACATTCCTCCCTTTGTGCCTGGAAATCTTCCTTCAAAAAGCTCCATACCAGAGATGCGGTTGAAAATGACAGTCATTTATCTGGTGTCACTTCATCTGGGAGCGCTGTGCCCTCACCTGTCAAAACTAAGCCTCTTTACCATGGTCCCTTCGGAGACTTCCCGATGCCGCTCTGAGCGGCAAGGCCTTCCTTTCACGTTCACATCACCTCCAAGGCTGGCCGAGATCTGTGGGTGCACGTGGCTCACCGGCCCCTCGGTGTCCACTGTTCCCCCCACAGTGCCAGGCACAGCCCAGCCCTGCTCAGGGATGCTGAGCATCCTCCCATGCTGCTGCTATCACTCCAGCTGCCTTTCGCTACTTGCTTCTGCACTGCACGTACATGCAGTAGAAATGTCCTTTTATCCACCTTCAAGCATTTCATCATCTCTTCAGACCCACACCAGCCTTTACCCCTTGGCTCCATCACTAGCGCTTTCATTTTTTAAATAAACTTCACAGACTTGGTCCTCACTCTCCCATGACCCCTGTCTCTGCCAACCTTTCCATCTGGTACCTTTCTGGCTGCCCAGTCCCATCAAGAAACCCTCGCTCACACAACTTGCTGCCAAAAAAAAATGTACGAGTGAATAAATAAATGATTTAAAGGAATTTGGGCAGTCAGAAAACTGCCCGTTGCCCTCTGATGTTCACCAGCATGCAGCTAATTTTTCCCAAACAGCAAAACAGCCTGGGGTAAAACAGGGCAGTTTTAAGGAGAGAGAAGATGGTGGAGGGCTGAGGTGTGGGTTTACCAGTGGGTAAAGAGTTAATATTTCCTTTTCATCAAAACTAATTTCTGGAGCTAAGGATTGCTGGAGGATAATTCTCTAATGGCAGGTAAAAAAAATATGTGAATCCGATGATAGAGATTTTGGCAGAGATACTTTGTCTTAATTTATTTAGAAGTATTTAAAATCAGAAAGCCATCCATGGGAGGCTAGTGACCAGGGCACACTGAAAGAAAAATAATAATTTCTGGGGAATGTTGACACATCTCTACTCTCCTTAAATGACTCATTTGCAGGCATTTTAGTTTGCCTGTTTATTTTATAAAGTGCAGGTGGATCAAGAACACGTGCAGTCAGAAATGGAAGCAAACAAAAAAAAAAAGGGGGGGGGGAACTTTGGCTTATTTTAAAAGTTGCTATTCAAAACCACTCACATGATCCCCCTCCAGAAGGCAGAGCAGACCTCTAGATAAGGAGTTAACATGAAGGGAGGGCTGACAAAAATTGGAATACAGCCTAAGCAATTAGTAAACTGTCAGTAATTGGAATTAAGTAATCAACTTCAACCACTACAAGAACGTACTGTGGGGAACACTCTTCCATTGGCAAGGAGATGAATGGGATAATTGTACGGCTTTTCCATCTCTGGCTGCTATGATTTGATGGCAGAATAATCCATGGGCAATTGAATGCCTGCGATTCAACAATGAAAAACCAGGATCAATATTTAATTCACTATTCTCTTACTTTTCCTTCAAATCCACTTTAAGCTTATTAATGCTCTGAACACATTAAGAGGCTCTCTTACTCCTTCTGGGTGAGTGCATCTAAAGCAGAATGCCACCCGTGTGGTTTCAGGTTGCGGTATGTATTGACTCACGCTTTTTGCCTTGCATGTATATTGTGATTAGCGTTCATTAAAATCACGGTAAAGAAAAGAACGAGTGCGCACTTCAACCCTGCGGCCTGTCGTGACTTCACTACCAAGTCCTACGCCACCTTGGCCGGGCCGTTTAACAACTGCCTGCCTGCTGAACAAATGCGAGCAGCGCTGGCTCACCTCGCAGGCACGCCGCAGGGCCTACTGAAGGTGAAACTGCAGCTGCTCCTGGCAAAGTGGTTCAGGAAGAGAGAAGAGGGGCAGGATCCAGCCATAACTCGGTATTCCCAAGGACAAGAGGCTCTTTGGGCAGCGCGCCTGCTGCCAGCCCCAGCCTAAGGGACCACAGCAAACCGTGCTGTGGATGCAGTCAGCGTTTCACCTGCCAGCGGGTGCTGGGGGACCACGTGCTGTTTGTCTCAGAGGGAGGTGCGAGGCTTGTTGGTGCCCTTGGGGGAACCTGAGGAAATCTGCATCTTCACCTGCGCCAAGCAGACCTGCTCTTTGCTCAAACCACACTTATGAGCACCCCAGCGCTGTGGCCCTGCCTGTTACTCGGTACACAGCAGGGTTATCGCACTGGACAGCAGCTCATCTGACTTGCATCTTGGCTGTGCACCCGTCTGCAGCATTGCCTAACTACCTGCTAAGGAAGTGCAGCGAAAACTATTTGAACCTCTTCTGTAATTGTCCCAGACCTTCCTTTGCCGAGCTGACTTCCCAGGAAGGATGCGCAACACGGCGTTACAGGCTCAGGCAGCAGTACTCGTAGGGCTGCACACCCGGGGGCCCCTCTCCTCTCATGGCACTGGTAAGCGCGCCCGGGGCAGCCCGCACAACACAACGTGGCCAGTCCCCTGACTGGTCCCCAGGTAACAGCCAGCAAGAAACAAAAAGAAGTTCAAGACCCTGCTTACAACAACAGCCCTCACAGCCAGCCGCCCAACCGAGGGACCAGGAGCCTGTAATCGAAACACGCCTTGTGAAGAGAGGGACACATCAAATATTAATTTCCTAGATTGCCTGCATTTGCATAGTAATAAAAAGTTCATCCTCACGGCCTGCTCTGGCCACTGTTAATGTTTTTATTGTTGTACCTTAGGTTAGGGGGAGGAAGGGAGAGCAACGGCTGTGGAAAAGACTCCTTTGGCAATGACAGCCCTAATGGAGCTTATCTCTACCAACAGTAATTTAACCCGAAACGCTGAGGAGGAGGGTTGCAGCACTCTGTTAAGAAAACATTCTCTAAAATAGGATCACTTCTAACTGCAATTAGGTCCTAGCCTTTCTTCCCCTCCCCCTGCTTTTTCTCTTTTCTCCTTAGCTGCCTTCTCCTCCCTGCCTCCCCACCTCAGAAGTCCAAGGCCTTGCAGCAAGGCCAGGATTTTCTCCGGAGAAAGCCGTGTTGTCAGTTGTGGCTTTCACAATGGAGATGTATCTGACCGTCTTAACTGATGCAGTGCTTATGACAGTTCAATTAGCCCAGGCGAAGACCCAGTGTTCCTGTGATAAAGCCCTAGCATCTCTCTCTCCCCAGGCTCTCGGGAGAGGATGCAATCTGGCTTCACTTTGTGCATGTTAATATAGCAAGTTCCTTAATTACTTTTATGGCAAGGACAAGTAGTAGTTTTCCAAGTTTGCAGTTTCCTCCCAGTGTTGCAGAAAGCTGAACGACCCCTATCATTAGCTGAAGAGAAGTGTAGGCAGGAAGACAGTAGAGACAAATCAAGTCCTAAGATTAGACTGGACAGTTTGTAAGAAACGCAGATCTTTAAGTTACTGCTGGTAAGACAAGAAGGTTCCCTCGGCTGGGAGGCAGCAAAGCAAAGCCCTGGCTACTCGCTGCACATTTCCAAGCACCTAAAAGTACTCCAGGAGACTACAAAGAATTGTGATTTTTATTTTTAATGTGCAAAATCCGTTACTTGAAAGTACACCCTGCTGCTGAACATCACAGATGAGGCAGATCACACAGACAGCACAATACCCTCCGCATTTTGAGCGACGACGTATTTCTGGTAGCAGCCGGTCAGAATTTATCTTCCTGCTTCAGTAACTTTTCTGGTTGGGATTTGTGTTGGCGCAGCTCAGCAAACCAACAAAACCCCCTGGACAAATATAGAAGCATTATTGATTTCTTGGAGGGCAGGTTCCTTTTGGGATAAACTCACACAAAAAGAAACAAGCAATCTCAGCACATACCTTGAAGTGTTCAGCAAAGGGCACCCTCTGTGCCCGGCTGCTCTCGTGAGATAAGGCATTTGCATACGTGATAGCCAGGTACTTGTTACTACAAGGCTTCATAATGGAGTTTCAGGGGATTATAAACCGTAATAACCTCATGAGTGAGAATTTCAGTGTAATCTGTATAAAACAAAAGCATCACATAATGTCAGAGGAAGGGCCTTGCTTTTATTCTTTCTGACTTACTGCTCAACTACCTTTTTCTCTCACCTATACCAGACACAATGCTGCCAAGAGCAACAAAACCAATTGAACCTTTCCGTTCTGACCACTTGGAGTGAAAGACACAAAAAGAAAGGGAAAATTAAAAAAAAAGGATCTGCCAAGGTCTTTTGCAGTTTTTCTGCGATGGTCCTGGCGTGCCTAAGGTCACAGTATCAGGCTGCTGACGCTAACCTACAGTGACGCAGGTTAGAAATCACAAATACCAACTGCAGTCCAGCAGCTGTGCTTCCAGCAGGACTCCAAATGCTGCAAAACCTGTAAGCATCCCATGAAAGCTGGCCACGCTCTGAGTCTCTCTTTCACCCACAAATAACAGTCCCTTCCCAGATGATGGGAACTGCCCTCCCATCCCACGGCCACACAAGAGCAAGCGAGCTGAGGCAAGGGCTGAGGGCCATGGGTAGCTCAGAGATGCTTTCGTCTCAATAGTAGCAGCGTGGGAAGTCCCTCCATCTACCAGATGGTTAGGGAATAGGGAGGGAAAACCCCACAATGGCTATTGTTCAGATATGCCCTACATCTGCTAATTTTTCCATGTTTTGTCCAGCAAAGGAAAATCAGGAACTTATTTCTCCAAGATAAAAGTGAAGTTTTAGTCGGCCACCCCTCCAGTTATTAGTGGGACATGACAACCAGACATCTTCCCAGCATCTATGTTTTCACTAAGAAATAAAATAAAAATGGCTCTTAAAGAGAAAAATCATGAAATAAGTTACTTTGCCTTCAAGCTTAATCGTAAACCTACGCAAATGTATAGACACGTATACACCCTGCCTTGGCAAGGGGGTTGGACTAGATGATCTTTCGAGGTCCCTTCCAACCTCTACAATTCTGTGATTCTGTGATACACATGTAACGGCAGAAATATTTTGGAGCTTGATGGTAACTTAGTGGCAAAGAAAAAAATAATTGTAGACTGAAAAAATTATCACTTTTGACTTAAGAACAGTGAATGAAGTCACCATGTCACTCATCCAATGCCTCACATGGCTCTTAGGATTTCAGCTCCACAGAGCAGCACTGCAGTACCAAGGTCTGATCTCAAAACAAAGCCTTGCACCAGCATAAATGAGAAAATAGGTGCTCTGCAGCTTTGCATTGGGGTTCTTTGGGTCCTTGGGAGTTGTGTTACTGACGCAATATTTGTTATCTGCATTTATCTCTTCATATAGAAAATCTATGGCACTATTAAGCACAGCAGAGCCTAGTCCTGCAGCCTGTACACACACCCCGAAGACTCCAAAACAGATTTCCCTAGCCAGGCTAAAAGATCACATCTAAGGATTTACAAATTCAAAATCTGCATCCATGCTGTAGCTCTTCCTGAAGTTTTGCAGCTACTTTACTAGTTATTTAAAACTTCTTATTCCTCAGCGGGAAACAAGCTCAGCAAATACAGGAACACAGGAGTTTCTTTTTATTCCCATTAAACTGTGGGGTTTTTTAAAATATATTTACACAAGACTTCATGTAGTAGGATTTCAAAGACCCTCTGAAGGCAAATAAACAGAGGGGCCCAGGAGATAGAGCAGCCGCTGGCCCGTGAGCCTCGACATGGCTCTGCGAGTATCAGCAGAGCAGACATCATCTCTGTAAAGTTCTTTGTGAGCCCCTGAAGCCCATCAACTCCCACCAGTGGTCAAGTGGGAAAGCCCAGCAATTCTGCCCCCAACAAGGCTGCTCCAGTATCCCTCTCCCATGCACCACCTGGACCTTTAGCTCCAAACCAGCTCTCTCTTTCACCGGCCGTGCTATCAGCTCCTTGTAATGGCTTCTGAAGACAGCTAAAAGCTTTAACAACCCCCCGCTCTGAAGGCAGCACGCTTTAAGCAGCAGTGGCTGGGGGAGGATGAGTGAGCTTTTCCTGGGTGATGGAGACCCTGACAGCAACCATGGGGCTCCCCCCGTCCATGGGGCACTGTCCCCCAAGTGCTCCCCCCAACCTTGCCTTTGAGCATCTTGAGGACAGCACCTTCTCCACCAAGCAACCAGCCTTATCTTGAGGTACAGATAACAAATTTTAGCAATTCCCTACTGATGAAGGGGGCTTTATCATTCAGTTGTTTCATGTTCAGACTGCCAGGACTACATGAAGCACTCAAGCCAGCAAGAAGCTTTATTTGGCCCCTTACCTGTGGCCGGCAATTCCCTGATCCAGCCTGAGCGCCAAGCCCCCACCTTGAAAACTGCCAGGACAAAAGAATGCCAGGGGGGCCACCCTGCAGCAAGCGCTGCTCAGCATCAGACTGGTTTCTCCTGCTTGCAAGTGGTGAAGGGAGGGAGGGCAGAGGCAGCCCTGCATCCCCACACACTGATGCTCAGCTCCCCGAGCCTTCCTTTGACTTCTATTCGAGTCTAGCAAGACCTGCTGATTTCAGTGCAGGCTGCCAACCTCCGGAAGAGGTTAAAGTCTTTCCATGCTTAAAGCCTAACCTATACGCACACCTCTTGAACTGAACTTTGTTACATGACTCTCAGCGGTGTGCCTGGACTCTCAGACAGCTTCAAATGGAGAACAGCCAGCAAGATACAGAGATGCCTACACACAGAAGTGAAAAGAAACATTTGCAAGCACCTATGGGGTGCACAAAGCCTGACCACCACAGAAGTGCTCCAAGAGCTGGAAGGAAAGGAGGAAGCCAGTGCCAAGCCTTCTGAGATTATTTGGCTCTTTCTTATCTGAGCATAACCCTCTGGGCCCTGCATTGAGGATACTCATCACAGAAAGCTGGAGGCAGCACTGTGAGGTATGTAGAACTGTAAATAAATGCAGTTATTCCCCCGAAAAAATTAGATTCAAGTGAAGACAGCTTAGAAATGGCAAAGACCTTTGAGGTTAGTTCTGCAATCTGTATTTGCACTTCCTCTACTTGTTTGGTTTTTTAAGGTTTTTGTGGGTTTTTTTTTTAGTTATTCTTTGGATTTAATTAGCTGCAGTGCACCCTAGAAAGAGTCTCAGAAAATCATGACGTACTCTGGACTCTTTCCAGTCATTAGAGGAGCCTGCCTTCATCTGCCTTCATTATGAATTGATCTGAGTATGGTTGTGAATGTAAACAGCATTGTAACTGTGCCCTAAGTCAACAGTACAACAGAAAGATAGAATAAAAATCTTCTTTCTACAAACTGCTGGTTTATTCTGAAGAAACATGCATATTCCTTCCACTGAAGACATTCTTAAGTTCATATGTGGGTTTTTTCCCTAATATTAAGCATACCTATATACAGTTATGTTCTTACATTCTGTAATATATTACGTTTGGCCTTTTGCCCACAGCAGAACAGAATGGGCCATTTGTAATTAGAAAAGGCATACTCTGTTTGACTGTATCTTATCTCTGCTCTCTCTTCTGTCTCCTGCTTGGAAAAACAGACATCACAGTGGTTGGTCAAAGCAACATTTTTTCCACTGGAACATGACCAAACCCATACCGAAATTGCAGAAGCAATTAAACGTCTCTGATTTACAGATTAATAAGGGAACCCTTTCTCCTGACTGGAGGAGGTCAGCAAAAACAAGCATCAGAAAAGGGAAAACGTTTGCACAGAAAACATATGAGGATGTATCTGACCCAGATACTGCACGGCTTCTACCAAGAAGCAACATACCAAAAGACCAAACAGCCTCTACCTCTTCACTCACAATCAATCCAATGTTAGCAGTAGCACTTTATAAACTAAGTTGTAAAGTTAGCACAGAGCCTTTCACAGGCTCTCAGTAAAACCGTCTTCATTTGTATAATCCAATCTGACATTCACTATGATACCTTGAGGACAATAAAACTGATAAAATATAATTTCTTAGGCTAAATTGTAGCGTAAAAGCTTTAATGGGCTCCATGGAGAAGGGCCAACTGTGGAACAGCAGCAAAGCTCCCGTGTGCCCAGCTAATACCTGACCTATCTGCAGATCACTGAGGAAAACATAACCCCACTACAATGCCACTGCAGAAGACAAAGTGGAGCCAGAATAAATGGATGGAGCAAGTTCTGAGACTGGATCAGTCTTTGCAGGGGAGAAGGTGCATTTTGACGTCAATATTAGGAGCCACCACAGAAAGGAACTGTGTACATAGGATCCAGCAGAAAGAAAATCAGTGCTTATCCATCAGCCGGGAGACTCCTAAGTTTTAAGGCCAAGGGGACAGCAGAGGTCTTCAACAGGAGGAGTTCCAGTACAGATTCCTCTCTCTCGGGACATCTGGCAGAAGTCAAAGCCAGGAAATACTGTAGAAGCCTTCCCATGTTCTTTATTTCTGGCCTGATTTTAATTTCCTACCACAGTAGCTGCAGTTCTGTTGCACTGTCCATTGTGCCCAGGCAAGCACAGGTAATTTACTGCTTGGTTTAACTTGGTAAATAAGTGCTGAGCCACCAGGACAAGAGGCGCTTAATAAATCCACAGAAGAAATTAAAATAATTCATAACTAGGATGCAAAGGCAGCCAAAAAAGAAATATGGTTACTTGTGTGAACACCATTGCTCTGCAGCCCTGGCCTTGCCGGCATCCCACCGTGTCAAGTATTTCTCTTGCTGTCTCCCCACCATGCCAACATCACCCCTGCCTCGCCCGCCCCCGCCTCTCATGGGAAGCACCCCTGCCACACGCCAGACATTGCAATGATACCTACGCAGCAGTTTCCAGCTCTGTGCTGGAGAAGGCAGCTGCTTTGTGAGAGTCCCCACCGCCCCACCACACTCGCCCTCTCACTGGTCTCCCTTGCGGATGCTTGACTCCAACAAAGGAGATTCGGCTCAGAGAAGTTATTTATCACCCACATCCCACACGGATGTTAAAGGTCTGCAGCATAAATGCCCGGCACTGGGGCTTTGCGTGGGGCGCCTGTTCCCAGGGGCTGGGGGCTGCCTGTGCCAGGCTGTCCCAGCGCACCCCGGCAGACTTGCCCGCTCACCGAGCGGCACAGGGAGGAGGCTCCGCGATCCCCGCACCACCCCAGCGCTCGCTGTGCACCACGGCAAAATGCCCATTTTCCCAGCTGCCAGCATCAGCAGGCAGCTGGAGCTGCCCGCAGGCGTGGGCTTTTTACCAGCAGCAAAAGGAATCGGTAAGTTTTTGTAGGAGGAGGAGGATATAAAGCTCTGAATTGTGTAGGGGAGCAAAGCTTTCAATTATTAAAAATGGCATCCCTGGAGCCTGCGGCTGGTAGCAGCCGCCTCACTGCGAAGCAGGGATGCTCCCTGCGAGGGAGGCATGCTCCCCCGCCTGCCTCCCAAACCCCAAACAGCTCGCTGAGCCTCCTAAGGCCCCTCCAACAATGGCGGGATTTTTATCTGCCACCAGCAGGTAACAGAAAATACCGTTTAGCTGACTGTAGCCCACGGAAACACTGCTGGGATTTGGACCCGAGAGGTCCCGTTCCTCAGATTCACGCAGAGACCAACCGCTTGAGCAGGGCTGTGTCTCTGTACGCGTTTTCCACGCAAGAGGACAGTCCTGGTCCAACGATTTATCACCGGACCTCTCTGCCCCCAAAAAGAAAGGCTAAGAACAAAAATGCTGAATGCAAGGAGAGATCTGCATTTCGGTCACACTGACATTTTTGGTGCCGTGCAGAAAATTTAGATTCCTAAGCAAGCCTGATCAAAGTAGGATTTCCCTTAAATCTGAGGTTTAGGTTCAGAATCATTCCCAGGAAAAAATGGAGCGTATCAGGGAGAATGAGCATTTTTTGCTACTTGTAATTTCACAGTTTTACATGGATGGATGGCTAGATGGATGGATGGGTGGACAGATAGCTATAGACAGACATGTATTATTTATTATCTTATTATGTTATAATATATACAACTACTTTTGAAACATGATGGTCATTGTTACAACCACAAGCTTGTTTAGATGGCTTTTAAATATGAAACAAACAGACTTTTTTAGGTAAATACATCTCACAGTTCACATCTGAACCAAAAGTGACATGGGAAAATGTCTTTTTGGGCAAACTTCACTTTCTTTGAAGTGTCTGTAACTCTGAATCCAAACCCCTAGTCTTAATTGGTTAGATGCCTGCTTTTTCTTTCTTTTAAGGATTATTTAAAAATTCAGTACAAAGACATCAGATCTGCAGTGCTGTCATTCTAAACGTCAGCTACTGAGGTAACAGAATAAGAAAGCCATCTTGGGAGTTAACACGACTTCGGCAGAATGCTTTGTATTCGCCATTTATTCTTGTCATTCACATTAATAAATGAGACAACTTTAAGTGTCAGATTTCTGAAAAGTATCATGTTGATAACTGCAATATCCTTATCATATTTTATTAAACAAACTGACTAAAACATAAAATTCCCAGGTCGGAAATTTTGTATGTGAGCTTTTTTTTTTTCTTTTTGTGTACTGAAACTCATCTTTGTATGTAATTTAGCATTCTCATAGCTCAAAAGAGCATTATCTAAAAAACCCTGATGTTTATTAAAGATTTATCGATCTGCACTCTACATAAAAATAGAGAAACTCTTTCAACCATCGTTAAATGGTTGGTTAGTGAGCCTCCGAGCCAGTAACACATTTTCTGACCATTTTCTCTTGGGTAGATTTGTAAGTAAAAAACGAAGTTTACCAACAGAGATGCACTACATGCAGCTTTACAAACCAGGGAGCTTGATCTTCTGAACGTAGCTGAGCAGTCGAGTTGATTTGAGTCGGAAGAATAAAATGAAAACCGATTATTCCCCTGTGCAAGGGCTTGAAAGAATAAACCACAGGGTAAGAAATGGGTCGCTAAAGTGCACAGGCAGGGGTTGTCGTGGGCCAGACCCACTGCCCAGAGTCCTGTATGTTTTTCTCCCCTCCATGAGCACTGGTGACTGCAATCCCTCACTCCTGCACATGGAAGGGAGTGGGATGATCAGAGGAGCTCCCACGAGCAGGGCCAGGGCTTAAACTCTGCAAAGTTACATTGCCAGCAAATCGCAGTGATGCAGAAGGGGTTATTCCATGTGTCCACTGCTGCGACAGTCAGGAGAGCCCGGACGTCTCACCCAGTCCATGCCTGGCACCCTGCATGACCATCACCCACCCCATGTTTGGCAGGTAAGTGGAGGCAGGCATTTGGATACTGCAATAGATCACAGACATCTGGCTCTTCGGAAATACCTCTGAGGAGGAGAATCTATCTTTTGTTTCTGCTTTGGTTGTACATAGCTAATTAACTGCTTCCAGAGCTACTAGATAAGGAAGAGTGTTTGAGTGTAGTATTATACAAAACTGACAACCGACCAAGAGCAAAAGCAGAGCATGCTCAGGTACCCATGAGGGAATCTGGGAACAAAATGGGAATGGCAGCCCTTCCAGCTCACACACATACAGCCATCCTGAGCGACATATCCCCGACATCAGTGAAGGTTCTACATGCACAGAGCAAGGGCAGCTCACTCACCCAATGCTGCACAGAGGACAGCTTCACAAATCACAGAGCAGCACTAAAAGTGAACTGAAAACTTGGATATGGGGGTATATAGAGCAGCACAGCAGAAGCTTCATTTCCAAAAGCACTCCTGAGAACAAGAGGTTCTATCTCCCAGCTACATCTGCCACCAGGTTGTGGATGGCTGTGATATGCCACCACCTCTCTTACCATTGTGGCCCTCCTCCTCCTCTGACAAGTCTGGGCTGAATCAGTCTGCAGAGCATCACACCTTGCGTCAGTGCACGATCTGTATTGGTCCAGAGGCATACTAAATTCTAATTGCCCCCTCCCCCCACCCCCCAGATAGCACCAGAAGTTCCTAAAATTCAGCATGTCCCATCATTAGCTTAACAGCCATCTGCATCAATGCTGTCGAACCCAGGTGACCGAAGGCAGTTCCAGCCACAGCAAACGTACGGGGCTGGTCGGGCAGGGGCTGCAGGCGGCATTTCTGCACGTGAGCCACGCAATGAGGGTGCTGAACTAGAGAGCGAGCGAGCCTGGCTGTGGATACTCTTTGAACATTTTAAGTTAATACTGAACATCAGAAATGATCAAATAAGAAGCGTGGAATTTATGTGCAGCTTACTAATCTAAATTACTTTCTGGATACTCATCCCAAACCAGTCTGTTACAGTTTGCCACAACACCAGCATTTAAAAAGACCAAAAAAAAAAAAAAAAAGCCTTTCTTCTCCAGACGTTTAGTGGCACAGCTTCAGTTTGCTGTCTTGATTACTTTAAAAGGGGCCTACCTCAGGGTAGTCTTTGGTCTTGAAGTTCAAGATCTGCAAAAAGTGTACATACCCACTTTAATTTATGGGGCCTAGGTGAAATTCTAGCTGGCCCTAGGATGCTAAGATTTTATCTGCCAAAGACTTGCTTTGATGTCAATGGACTATTCAGCCAGCACAGCTGAGCATGGGCAGGATTGGCTCGTAACATCAGCTGGGTTACACCTTTCTCTGCTTGTTGAAAGCAGGCAGCGAGGACGTGTCTTTCCAAAGCAGCTACAAGGAAGCCTGTAATTGGAGCAGCCTTAATGTTTACACTTATGAAACACTGCATGTCCTTATTATGGGGCAGTATTTTATAATTAAGCTCTTGCTGATGTTAAGGGACCTTGAATGCTGTGGATAGTAACAAGCTTATTATATTAGTGTCTGCAAGCAGACTGTAAAGGAACTTATTTTCCCATTAGTGTCAGAAGTAACAATCTGAAAATAGGCACTTAAACTCACTTGAAGCAGTAAGTGGTTTTACATATACGTATATATGTATGTGCATACATACCTACATACACAGAACACCTCCCCTGCTTTTGACCACTGGATTATATAATGACATACAAATCACATGGCTCTTCTGCATTAATTCCACTAAAAAGAAAACCAAAAAGGGATATTGTTTCTAGCTCACGTGTGAATCTTATTTTGCTTCTATTTTTTTTATCCTATAAGCTAAAAATCCATTTTTAATTGAGCTTATTAGCTATGATGCCATCACTGTCAGTGGATATAGCACATCATTCTGCAGCTATCATATAACTACGGAAAGTGTCTCAAAACACAATTTTAAAGAAAGATACCGTATACCATAAAAGCTAAACTCTAAGATTGTGGCTTCTAAAGTTTCAGTGTACAATAGCAGCTGAACACTTCTGTATAGCAAGCTCTGCTGACAGTCTTTACTTTTTGCTACAGAATGGGTCAGACACAAGATCTGGAGCTATAAGTATTTAAAAATGAGGTTCGTAGATTCCTTATAAGGTTTCCAAATCATGCTGTCATGTAGGCACTTACAAGTACCTAAATATGAGGTACTGAACTACTCAACAGCGCAGATCTGTTGAGATCTGGCATTTTGGCTCAGCTGAATCTCCTACATAACGCACCTATTTATGTTTTAGCATCTTTCTGATTGTTCAGCTACTAAAATGTACAAATATCTATACTGGATCTTCAAATTGCCTGAACATGCCTGCAGTAGACCAGCATAAATCCAGAGAGACAGCAAAATGCAGAGCTAGGTTGTCCATTCTGCTCTTAACACATCCGGTAGGACAACACATTGCAGTTCTTACAGTCTTCTCTCATGCAGAAATAGAATCATGAGTAGCCACCACATCCGGCATCAGCAGCATGAATTCAGAACAGACCGAAGCTTTAAATGGATTTTCCTGATTTTTTAGGTTTCAGTCAGACCACAGCTTAATTTCAGTATAACCAGCAAAATGCTGCATACATTGGAAGAACATTGCTTTGGGACCTTATCTTGCACATTTTTAGTGCGAAATATGCTCAAAAGTTTTCCCTACTTTAACAGAAAGCTAAGATGTACCTTTTTGAATACAAACCTTCCAAATTAATATCATGCGGATGAGCGATGAAGAGCATTTTCCCAGTACAAGAGTTAATGGGTCCAGTCATAAATCTTGTCTCATGGATTAAACCCGGAGGATCAAAAGCAGAGATTTATTACTTCATTTATTACTCCATCCGAGTTAATCACTTTCAGGAAATAGTTCATTCAGTGAAACTAGAATGCTTTTTTATAATCAGGTCATGGTTTCCTCAGACATACTTGTTATTTTTTATGACTATGGTTTATAACATTTATAATGCCAAGTGGATTTGCACATACAGCAAACCCAGCAGTGCCCATAAAGGACGCGGCTTCAGGTTTGGAGCCTATCCCTACTTGCACTATTTGTTAGGCTGCATTCCCTCCTGCCTCCAAAATTTCCCCATCCTAGCTCTAACACAGTTTCCTTCACCTCCTTCCACTAAAAGCAGTGAGTTTCCGGTGTTCCCACACCTTCAGCCTTTCCTTAAGGGCAGGTATTGGCAATCCATGGTTTAGCAATCCTTGCAGGCAGTCTGTAGATCAAGCCATATTATAAATTACATCTTGAGCCTGGCCCCTTCCAAATTTTCAGCATGTTGACTGAGTAACAGGAAACCTTCCTCCATCGCAAAGGTGTAATTAGCTTTTCTGTCCCGGTTCATTTAGCAGTGGAGTTGAAGAAGGTGGATATAATCACTGGAGTGCTGCTTAGACACACTAATGCAGCAGCAATGATAAGATCTAATGTAATGCCGTAGGATGTCGAAATGGAAGCAAACTGCACATCCAGAGGAACTCAGCTAAATTGTTTTCCAGGCTCAAAATAAATAAAAATAGAGCTGCATTTTTCTTATCAGGGACCAAAAATTTAGTGCGATTAATTCTGCAATTTAGCTGTAGTTTATTTGTGCGTTAGAGATAACAGTGGGGCTGTGGGTAACAGCCAGCTCCCTCGTGCTCCTGACTATTAATAATGCTTGCAGATCTTACTCACTCACCGAAACCAAACCAAACCAAACTGGAAAGAAAGAAACCAATAAAGGAGCTCTGCTGCATGAAAAATGCATTTAATGCTTTTGCCCTCTTCTTCCCAGAGAACATCTCTGCAACACTTTTGTTAGCACTGCTGGTAAATCAGATTTATCTTACTAGTCAGCATCACTTTTCCCTCCGGTTTTAGAAAAGTATTATCTCTGGATGTGTAAAGCAGCAGAAACACAGTACAGGAAATATGAGAGCGTAATAGGCATAACAAACACACACTACCTAGATAGATTTACATAGATTACATAAAAAGATCTCATAATGGTTTTTAATTTTTCCTACTGATAGCTCGTATAACTCAGTGTCCAGATATGACAGTAAAAAGGAGCTTCCCTCATTCTGGGTACCGCACATAGATGTAGCAAGGGAGAGTACAAGAGCTGGCTTCCAAGAATTGATGCAAGGGTTGCACACTCCTTTACTTTCCTACCTCACTGCCTAGGGAAGTGGCTTTGCTCTCCTGGAACTCCAGGCATGAAGGAGCACCTGTGTTCTTGCATACTTCTTATGTGCTTCCATTGTGCAGTATCTATGACCCCACACTGGTGCGTGCTACGACTTTTCACGGAAATCTCAGGAGGATCAGATGTATGCCACCAGCTCCACGAGACACCTCTCCGAACCTTTATTGCCTGATCCTTGCACATGGCAAATAATCAAAGATCTCTTCCACCTTCTGTGTGCTGCAGATCACACAGGTCCTTGACTTTCCAGGCAAAGCTGCAAGCGTTTGCAGAAATTAGGTTACTACTGATCCCTAACAAAATAAGCTGAGGATGCGAATTAAGAATAAAAAGAAATGCATTTCAAAGCTCTAATACCTCTATTCTACAACCACGCAGCAAAGCCCAGCTGGGTGCAGAAAGACACTCCTAGACTGCTGTCTCATCTCTGTACCCTCAGTCCCACCCTGTGGCATTCTTGGATGCTGGATCTCGTCCTCCTTATTTCTTTTATCCCAGACCACAGCTCCTGTAGGCATAAATAAGTAGAGATCTGCGTAATGCCTGCCAGCACGGAGCAGCCTCTCATCTCATACGTTTTGCTGCCCATCAGCAGCCTGCCCACTGACCTGCATGGAACTGTGCCAGGGTCACGTCCGCACAGCAACGACGAGTCTCCAGCATCTGTGTGTGCTGGGCTGGGGGGTGCTTGCTGCCATGGGAAACACTCACGACCATATTCTGTTTGGTCAAACACTGTGGCGCGAGATGCTGTACAAGCACATTGCCCTGCATGAGAGCAGGGCAGCTACGCTTCCACTTCCTCAGCACTGCTGGCAAAGGGTTTCTGCTTAGCGATTGCTAAGGCTCTGCCACATGCATCAGAGAGAGATATTTATGAGCTGATATGTAGACTGAGAACCTCAGGAGTATTATGCCATCCCATACTTGTACCTGCTGCATGAGTTGTGGCCAAGAATAAATAGGACAACACTCAGCAGTGAAAAGAGGCCATCAGATTAGGCCTGGGGAAATATCCAGGGGATTAGGTTTTCTGTACGTTGCCAACTCAGCTACAAGACTTTCTACCTGTATCACAATATTGGTGTTTTTCTTGCTCTTCTCCCACTTATTTGTGAAGCTTTATCACATATTTATTAACTCACATTTTCTATCCCTAGCTTTCTGAAATATCCTTTTGCACAGGCACAGTGGGACAAAAAAGGTCTCAGATGTACACTGAGCTCAAAGCAGAATATCCTCCTGCACCTCATTTTTAATCACCTTGTTTATACAAGAATCCTTGTCAAGATCTGCAGGCAAATACAGGTAAAGAACCGTGGCCAAAACAGATGTGCAGGGGAGGCAGAAGGGAATAAAACTCTGCTACTACTCCACAGAGGGCAAGCTTCTTTTACTAGCAAAAGTAGAGGGTACAAATTAAGTGCTCTGAGGATAACATGCTCTTTAGGAAATACGAAAGCTTTGCTTTGTCTTGGCTCCAAGAGTGCTGCATCAAATCAAGCTTAACTAAGGCTCTCTCAATCCACATAAAGCCTCAGGGGACCTCAAGGAGCTCAAAACTGCAGTATGTCAAAAGGAAACCACAAAGAAATTGCAACAGCACCAACCACGAAACTCTGGTCGTGTTCGAGCGCCCTGCCAGGCAAAGCAATGGGGCCGTGTCTGCTGCAGTTTCAGCCTTTAACTACTCAAGAAATACTGCTCTGGTTTGGTTTCCTTTTTTTACCTGTCTCAAAATAATGAGGGGATGAGTGATGAAAAAAATGCTGATTGTTTCTGTAGCAAAAATACATAACACGGGACCTCTTTTAAACCCACACAGAATATGCGATAATGAGTCAGAGAGTCTGATGAAGAATCAATAGTGGTAGTTTTGCTTAAGTATTTTATACTTGGCCATCACCTAGAAAGAAAACTGGCAACTCAACAAGAATTAATCCATTTTTGCAGCAAAGGCGGACATTTTTAAAGGTCTCTAAAGTGGCAAAAAAGTAAGCAACAGCAAAACACTGAGTTACTAGATTATCCCCCAAAGAAAACCCTTCAGAAAGTCAATGGGATCCTACTGTTCTGCTGCCTGGTTTTAATCACCCCATACTTTTATGCTAATTTTTTATGTGCTCAGAGAAATTCGATACTGTGGAAAAAAGAATTCAGCAAGAGGGAAGGGAATGGTAAACTCAGAATATTTGCTGGCTTACCTCACCCTCAACCCACTTCTTAAGGGGAAAAGTTCTATTACATTTCACAGCTTTACAGAGAACCATGGCTTTCTGGCCCCCAGTACCCGACAGTTAAGAAATGTCCTGGTTATCATAGCAAAGGAAACCGTGTTTGTACCACCTCTATGTGCCACAGCATCTCTTAGCCTTGCCTGCTGTAGCTCAGGAGAGGTTTTGGACACTCTCTTTGGCCCCTATGACTGCTGTGGTCTGCAGCCAGTGTTCAGCAGGGCTCTCCATGGAGATGTCAGATATCCCCGACAGGCGTGGGAAGGGCCTGGAGCAGCAGGAGTACCTGTCAGCAGGTCACTTCCAAAAACATGGCAGGATACCTGCAAGACTGAACTCCAGGTACAGGAGCAAAGCCACCAGGGCTGGAAGGTTCATGGAGCTCAGGGTCCCTCCTTGGCTCTCTGCTTACTTAAAACAACCCCAATTTGCAGGACAATTTAGACATGGAGAACTTGAGAGAAAGAAAAGTGGGGCAAGAGCAGAAGGAATTAACTCATTTTCCAGGTCCTTGTGTACATCGATGTGTGAGAAGCAGACGGACACATCTGACAGGGTTGCTCCCTCGCAGGAGCTCCATGGGATTTGAAAGCAGTTTGAGGAGGGAAGGTGACAGTTCAGAAAGTGAAGCACTGAGTATATCAGTCATGAAGACAAAGAGAAAAAACAGAAGTAAAAAAGACAAAGCTGCTGCCTCGTTCCCAGTTTGCTGTGATTTTCAGTGTGCGCTTTGGCAGAGGAAAGCCTGAAGAGAACAGAACACTGCAATGCAGAAGTCTTTTATCCTTCTGTTTCTTCTTTCTCCCCTGCACTCTGAAAAGGCACTTGAGGAAAAAAATATTTACTAAATGAATTGTGCAGGATTCCCATTTATCTTTCCAGCATTGCTTATTTTCATTTCTTTCTCAATTTTCCCTTGATCACAATAAACCCATCGGGAACCAGATCTGAGAAGCAGATTATTTTAAACTCTAATCATAGCAGACATTATCTGTACTAAATATTTCTATAGAACAGCTCAGGTCACCTATTAAGTTAACCTACACAGACACCCCTTAATAAGGCACGCTCTTCATTATAGCCCTTGATCATCCCTAGAGATACCCAGCGCCCCATCAAAGCTCTGTGACATCCAATACTGTGGAGTAAGACCTCTTCTGCAGTAGCGCTGCGATGGTACAAAGCCAACATAAAATCAATACAGCTGACAAATGAAGGATCCCTTTGCTTATGCAGTCAGGCCCTGAAGTGGCTAAAAGCCGTCAGCGTAGTGCCTACACCAACTGCTCTGGGATCTGTTCTAGAGATGGGCAAAGATGCCGATGGGACAGTAGCTAAAAGAAGTCTCCCCAAATCAATGGTGGCCACCCGATTTTCAATCGCACAGATAGCGGGTACAACTCGAGCAGTCTCCGGTGCCCCAGCCTGGTACAACCTGCGCAGGAACTGAGAGACATAAGGAGGCCACAGTCCAGGCAAGGATCTGATCCCTGGCACAAACAGGGCTGAGATTTTATATATGCAAAGCAAAACAAAACAAAAAAAAGAATTACAAACCTGACACACTGATTGGAAACGGTTTACTAACTGCAGCACTCTGGGTTAAATCTCAAAGTCCCTGAGTTTCTTCGCAATTTGGAAGGATTAATTTTGCCTAGTACATATTCTGGACTGTCCTAAGAACTGCTGTTAGCAAGTGCCTTTGGTTAATCTTTTGATTAATCTCTCTTCAACAAGGGGAATTGTTTTTGCCACTCAATTACTATACAGCAGGCTAAATTCCGCTCTCATCATTTGACTTATAAATCTCCCTGTTATTCATTTTTTTTCTCCTTGGTTTTCTAAAAACATGCTATCAATACATAATAGGGAAGAAAACTAATTCAAACTCAAATTCTTACTATAAAAAACCATGCAGATGACAGCATATAGGTCACCAGCTGTAGCGCAGCATAATACGAAATTTGCAGCAAATCTGTTAGAAAGATGATTTCAGCAGTGAGGAATCCATGATAGCATAAACAATTTCACACAATGATCACAAAATGAACCTGCCCTTCCATTGCCCTCCTATTCTCCTACTGTTGTTTCAGATTTGCCTCTTTATTAGAAGAAAATATACCTCTCCATTTTATTAGAATGCGTCTGAGGAAACACTCTGCGTGACAGATAGCAGAGGGAAAAGCAAGATGTAAGCGTGGCTCAAGGCAGACAACATGCCTTGCCTTGTAAAACCCCATGCAACTAGCACCAAGGATGCAATACTTCTGTGTTACTCGCTACATAAGAGTGATTTTTTTTTTCCACTCTGAAAGTTACTTGATCTTACTCAAAACCTTTCCATTCAAATTCAGATGTAATTCCCAAGGTTTTCAGTTAAATACTCAAAGCACCAAAGAGAAGCAAGAACAATACATCATCCATCCAAGAGATGTTGCATAGCGGTATGGACACAAAGGATATTCTGAACAATGACACCAGGACAAATCCCTCTGTGGCACAAGGATCCTCTTGAAGAACAACACATAGCCAATTTAACTTCCCTTTTCAAGGTCAAGCCTGAAAAATCTACCCTGTGAATGGCATGAAACCCTTTGAGCCAGTATCAGTGGTGTTACCTGAGCAAAAACCCTCCTGCAATCAACCGGAGAGTCAGACCAAATGCTCTGTCTTGAAAATAAAGCTTGCCTAAATTTGAGCTGATGGCCCTAGGGAAAGTAGATATTTCAAACCAGATGCTTAGACCATTAGGCCATCTGCTCTAGAAGCCTCTGAAAAGCCAAGTGCTACAATGGAATTCTTCTCCCTCTCTCATCTTCTCCTTAATTCAATAGGTGTCTTTCACAAAGTATTTATACCAAGTATTTTACTTTTTCAACTCCTTCTTTATTTGTAAATCCTAAGGATCTCTTCCCCCAAGAGGAGGAGTGAGAAGAAAAGGACTATTAGTTGATTCCCACTAGGCAATGGTATCTCTTCCTTCAAATTATAAAAGCAGACTAATATTTATTAAGGAGCATTCTTTTTTTTTAAAATATACAATTAATTTGTGCAAAATCATGTCAAAATATTTGTTATGAATCATTTGTTATGAAAATGTATTTCACATGTAACCCTGCTTGCTGTCCACCTTCAAATGAAAAGTCTGTATCTTGATCTTGAATTTGGGGATATATGTTACTTAGAAGTATTCGCAAAGTAACTTAGTAAACCAGTCATTAAAATCATATAGGGTTGGTCTTTTCTTTGCTAATTCACTGACTGAAAAAAAATTATAAAAAAGAAGAACAAAAATTAAGGACTATCATATAGCAAGTAGGAATTAACACACTGTCAGTACTAAAACTGATAAGCTGTGGGGGCTTTGGGAACACAATAGTTCCCTGAGGTCATTTCAAGCTGAGTGACTTCAGTCTTTTGATGCTAGGTCTTGCAGTGCACAGAGGTGCCCACCACCTTTATCAGTGCTTTTGTTTTACTTCTCTCTCTCAGTTAATAATCAGGCAATTAACCTTATGTCAAACAGCAAAATTTAAAAAAGAAAAAAAAAACAAACTTGAAATGGTTTCACGCTCATTCAGAAACTTATAACTTGCAAAGTTGCCCAGGTCAGGTCTTCTGCACTTGCTGCGGCTGTAATTAAGACCTAACCGATATTTTCATTTATTGATCTTAAACCAACTGGAAAAAGAAAAAGGGGGAAATGCCAACCAGACAGTAAAGCATGAACAGCCCTCTTTATACTTTATGCAAGTACTAAGTACATGGAATTGAAATAAGATGTCTCCGCAGTGCTGTGGTCTGCGAGAGGAGGCAGAGATTTATTGTATCAGCAATCTGGAATTATATTTCCTCCTGCCATGGCATCCTGCTCGCCATTATACTGACCGGTTCTGTTCTCCCAGCCTCTGTCACCACATCTGGGTAACAAGGAAGGCCACAGCATGGGCAGATGTCCCGGAGTTGTCAAATGTCAAGAACATCAGCCAGCAGAAAACTTGAAGAGAGCATTTTCTGAAGCAAGAGAGATACAGCACTGTCCTAAGAGCCTGCCTTTTCCTACACCACTGGGCAACAGCTTCCAGCCAGGACCTAGTATTTCATGGGATACCAGAGCCAAATGTGCCTTTACACCAAGCTCCTCATATGCAAACAACCTAGCAGCATCTTCAAAAAGATCAGGCTGCTGAAACAGTAAACGTTACTCATATTATTTCAACCCGCTTCTACCTTGAACTAATCCATGTGCACCACACCACATCAAGTCTCAACTTTTTTCAATTGTTCATGAGGATACTTTATAATTTGATTTTTTCCCCATTCTGGAAAATATTTATTGTGGTAGCCCAGAAATTACTCCCTACATTTTAAAACCCTATTACACTTAAATAATTGTTGTTGGAAAGATCTGAATTATTTTATTTTCAGCGGGACTTACTACAAATCCAAAACCCAAACAGCCTGAAGTTTGAGAAGCTGGAGCCACCTTTTAACACTGTGGCTCATTATTTGTTTATTTTAACCATCTGATATGGAAAAAAACACTCCTATATTCTTCAATTTTTTTTTCCTCCCCTTGCCAACACTTTCCGATACTTTCAAAGAGGATTTAAGACTCTAGCTGCCCAGTTTGATTCCCACCCCATTCTTTGCTCATCTTGCTCAGGCTACTGAAGCACCATCTTACATTTTTTTATGACTTCCCACATAATGTCCTGCAAATATAACTGCTCCTTCTGACCACCTGCATAAGGGCTGTCCATTAGAAAAACTCATTGCCTATTTGCAGTAGGCTCGGCACAAGACACAGAAACTGGGAACAAACACGGTGATTAATTAACAAAATCCAAATATGGATTTTATTTTTTTTTTCTATTTCAGACAAAATGTTGCTGGGATTAGAGGAAACATTTGTTCCTCATTCTTAGCTAGGATTTTTTATCTGTAAGTCAATTAAATCTTAATAGGATGATTCTCTGGTTCTTTATTTAAAACAGAACAAGCAAAAAGACAGAACACAAATAGTATGGAAGGGTTGGACTTTGCATTTTATTCACACCCATATGGCAGGCAGGGTTGCTCATTCCAATAATAACAACGATTTTTAATTAAAAAAACCTCCATAACTTTCAAAACAGTCAAGCAGAAACCGCTGAAGAAAAGATGTTTATTATACTGGCAATTTTCCCCGCTCCTCAAACTGGCACATC
This sequence comes from Psophia crepitans, assembly GCA_013399095.1. Classification (NCBI taxonomy): domain Eukaryota; kingdom Metazoa; phylum Chordata; class Aves; order Gruiformes; family Psophiidae; genus Psophia; species Psophia crepitans. The sequence continues at coordinate 824,792 of VWZZ01004465.1, read as the reverse complement.
TATCTCTCGCACCCCAGTTGCCACCAGCTACAGCTAACGGTGTTCCCTGCATCCCAGCGGAGAAGAGAAGCAGGAACAGCGTGGGCGGCGCTTTTCCATTCCGCGAAATTAGTTCGGCACTCTATAAAACCATGATTAGCTACGATGCTCAGCCTTGTTTACCCTGAAGTTCTTTCGAGGCTTTACTTTAATATTTTGTAAAGTGATGAGTCATATTGACGTTTCCTAAAGCATTCCCATTGTCAAAATGGCATCATAGCTGAGCAAACTCTGAATTAGTAACAGTTATGTCACAACTACTCTACCGAGTAAGTGTGTTTACTTCTCATTAAAAAAAAGACAAACTGAGTCATGGAGAAATCATGTGTCCGGACCGAGAAACTCTCTGCAGATCCACGGCTGGCACCCAGGCTCCCTAAATTCGAGCCTAATCTGTTATCTACATGACTTGCAGCCCATTACGGTCACAACTACAAAATGGTGGTTTGCATTAATATTTAAACGTTTCTGCTTGTGGGTAGGACAGCAGAAACAGCGCGTGGCTCAGAGTAGGGCAGCCCATGATACGAAATCAAATGCGACTCTGTTTAGGGGCTGTTACAGTACACGCGAACTGGAGGCACTGAACGGCAACACGTGGCCCGTGAGCCTGCTTGCTGCGAGACCTGCCTGCAAGGGAAGCGATGCAGCACGTATGGAGAGTTCGCTGAACATCTCATTCACACCAGGAAAGCCAGAATCCCTTTTGCATGCATGGAAATACCCTCCAGCAAAGTGCCTGTACTCCCGGTCTTATCGTTTGCACAGAAGAGGCTAAGAAGAAGGGAAAGAGTCCTCCAAAGCACTCGAGACATCTCTGGGACAATGAGAATCATGGCCACACCCAGCCCTAAGTGGCTTAACTAATGTAAGAACATGAGAAATTAATAAAGCTGAGCTGCGAGAACCAATTTCATCTAACATTGCTTGTAATCACTACCAAGAAGACGCAGAAAGTCTGCCGAGTTTGGTGAAAGGCCAGGAAGCTAATTTTCCATTTGCATAAGTCATTTAGAAGAAGAAACTATTTAAAATTATGTATCCATGACACATTACACGTGAATAGATGAACAGTAATCTTGAAGAACAGTTTGGTGTGTATGTGCGGGGGGGAAGGGGAAGGGAGCTGCCTTGATAAAAGAGCGTAATTTGCAAGCATTAGAGCACAGGGATGAAACTACACAGGTTACAGACTACAAGATGTGAAGGGAAGCAATTTGAAGATGCTGCTGCAGGGCAGACATTTTGTTTTGTCCCTGACTTGAAGGGAGAAAGGAAGCAGTAGCCTTGCACGTCCATCCTCCAAAGTTTCACTGCAGCAGTGAGCCTCATGGCACCATACTACCATTGAGGATAACTCATCATTCCTCATACTATTTCATGCCATTGTCTTTTAAAATATCACTACTGAAGCACTGTGTTTCCATCATGCATAGGTGTAAAAGGAGAACTGCTTTGCCCAACGGTTGAATTTGATGAGAGGGGGGAAAAAGAGACACACACACTTCATTTTCCCTGAAGAGCAGTGTGAGATTTCCAATCCTCAGCTTTAACACATAAAATATTAAGAGCCAATTTTCAGCTGCACCTCTGTCACTTCCATTATCATTCTACACGTCCGGAGGTGATAATGGACTCAGTAAATTGCAGCCGCTTTCCATCCCAGACCACGAGGGCTTTCACCTGGGGACAGCTCTGCACAAGGGGCGGCCCAGATATATGCTAATAGCATGCACCAGCAAGGCACTAGGGAAGACAACAGGATGTGTTCAAAAAAATGACGTACGATGTAACAAAGGCAGGAAAATGCCCAGGAACAAAGCAAACTCAAAATAGAGTGAGCTTGCTCACCAAAGTTACGCTTGTATGGCTGCTATCCTTACAGACTCCTGCTGAAAATAAGCCAGGCAGCCAGACTTTTTTTCATTCAGACACATCCTGCCTGAATCAGTTACGGCTTTGGTCCAGCCACAGTGCCAAACATTACTGACAGCACTGATTTTTTAATTATGATGTGACAGCAAAATGAACTGCAGCACATGTGGTGATGGAGCTGCAAGTGGTATTCAGCATGTCCACTGAGCTCATGGACGTGTTTCGGAGCTGGGCAAACAAAAGTTACGTACAACAGAACCCTGTTGCTGCCAGCTGCAGCCTTTGCACGGTCTCAGCTCTGCTTCAGAGCCTGGGACATCATACTTTTAGTGACACGCGCTAAATTCCATAGGAAATCACCCCAAAAAGTTGGTGATTTTAAAATTATGACAGTGTAAAATTGTCTCTCTGGATTGTAAGCATAAAAGGCATCTCTTTCGTCTCCCATGGATGCAACAAATGCAAATCTGGCAAAGTAGATGGAAAGTCTCCAATTGGTATTAATGAAATTGGGATCATGCCCAATACACTGCCGGGCTCTTCTGTATTAACAAGCAGCCTGCAAGGAATAAACTACAAAAATAGAGAGCCAGGCCGCGAGGGTGTTGGTCAGTACTTGGAAACCCAAAGTGATTTCCTCCATCGGGGCCAACCAGCCTGGTGCGCTCGGGTAGTGGGGACAGCATCCCTCCTGCTCAGGCCCCATGAGTATCGCATTTTACTTCCCCGAACTGAAAACTGAACAAGCGACATCTGTTAAAGTCTCCATCCTGCCACACTGCTGCAGAAGGGAAAGTGCACTTTGCTACTACATGCTGTACTTCAGTGGTTATTACTTAATTATGCTTTTCCCCGACAAAACATTCTTTGTGTATAACAGGAAAGCAGGACAACATGGAACATGGTTAGCACCCAAACATGGTTTGGTTTTGGTTTTTTATTCCTTCTCCCTCAAAATGCACAGCCAAGCTTTACAGCTCCAAGAAGTCATATCTTGAACTTCACAGCACCACAGCTAATTAACGGCACAGAGCAGATATGCAGCCCAGAGCTCTGCGCAGCCCATTAACAGCAGCAAAGCATCATGATTTACTCACTTCTCAACTATCCCACTCAGGCATTGCATTCTGTTACAGCATGTATCATCATATCAGCGCTTAACAATCTTCAAACACTTTTGTCTCTGTGAAGGAAGCTATATATCAGCTTCACCTGCACTCACTGCACGTACTTACAGGTACATCATGCATAGGATGATATTATTTTAGGAAGTCAAACAGCAACACTTGATCCAAGTTGTAAGGTGGCTGCAATTAGCTCTCATAAGAATTACAATTTCAAAAGTTCAGGAGGTTGGATTACCTCAGCTGCATTTCAACAAGTACTAATTTTGCATGTGCCAGTCTCCTCACAAAAATTTCATTTCTATGAATTTTTAATGATGCAAAGTAATTTTTTCAAGGTCACTGAGAGACCGAGCAGTTATTCAGACATTAAATTTGCTCACAGTTTCTTGGTAGCTTTGCAAGAAAGCGAGCAAGGATGGTGTATGGTGGCAGTTGGGGAACGGAAGAATGATGGGGTAAAAGAGCAGAAAGAAAGTTAAAGCAACAAATCAGGCAACAAACTTGACAGAAAACTAACTTTGAAAAGAAACCCATGGTTTTTATTCATATCCTAAAAGTAAAAAGGAGTACGACTTATGCCTTGGGCACATGTGTAATCATCTAAATCCCCTTCTTAGCATTTTATTCTGTTTGAATAAAGTGGGGGGAACAGTTAAAGACATTTCATTTTATTTTGATTTTTTTTTTTAAAAAGTCTGTTTATGTCATAGCAGATTTCCCAGTTACCTAAACATGGCAATATCGAAACGACTGCTTTACCTCATTAACCAATTCTGTGAAAAAGCTGGCATGACATTGATGGAAATTAACAATTCAAATGGTTCTGGCAGCCACAAGAGTGCCCCCTTCCAAATATTTCACCTCCAAACACCACCACAATCTTGCCGCTACGGGAGCTTAGTGCCTGACAGCCGTGTAGCACCCCCCCCCCCCCACCCGCCCCGCCGGCCCGGCCGGNTGGGACAGACAGCTCAGAGCGGGTTTTTTCTATTCACCAAATATTTCCTTTCCTGGCCTTCAAGCCGCAGCCGTTTACTGAAGTGAGCAGTTCCTGGGAAGAGTGTCCTCAGGACTCCCCTACCTCGCTCCTGCAGCGTGTGCTGGGGCTACAATATACGTGTACAAAATAAATGTAGGAACATCGCAGGCGAAGCTTGGTACCGGGGACGTAAAGCAGCCCAACCCAAGGTCCCGATTCACCTCAGTGAAGCCACCCATGTCCCCAAGCACCCACGGTCGTGGGCTCGGCATGGCAGCCACGTGTGCGAGACCCTGCGGTTTTTCCTTAGCTGGCTTACGCGCTTTCCAGAGGTGGCTTTGCGTTGCCTGAACAGCCCACGCTGCCTGTTAAATCTCACCAGACAGGCAGCTTTCGCTACCAAAGAAAGGCTCTTGCAATACCCGCCGTCCTCATCACCCCTGTCACTCTTCATTTGGGCGAGTGGAGGAGACTCCCTGCCCGTGGCTGCGACACAGGGAGCGGGCGAGCTCGGAGAAAACTGCCTGGAGGAATCTTTGGCCTGCGCACACGTTTCCGATTCACCTGCATTTAATGCCGTTAATATTTCAGCAGCTGCAGTGCCGGGGTCAAACTGAAATTTTGCACTCTCTGTTTCACTCGGAAATGTCAGTCGCAGACCTTCAGCTGATTTATTATTTTTTTTTTTAAACACTGGTGAATGAAGAATAAAACTGAAAAGAGTGAGTAGCAAGAAGTTTACAGAAAGGTCAGAACTCTCATTTCCACGGCCTGTAATTTAAATATTGCTTCGTACAGGACCTGCCCTTGCCATCTGCCTGAGACAGGTAACGTTTCCGTGCAACGCCAAGGGAGCTGTGTGCCCACCATCACTGCTGGATTCTCTCTTCTCCAGCAAAATCCATGACAGCACAGAGGGTGGGCTACACAAACCACCCTGTACCCAGTGCGTAAACCCGGCGCCTAAGAGCAACCTCTGCACACTCGCTGCAGGTCCGAGACCAGCAGTGCCACGTCTCCGGTGCAGTACTGACCCTGAGAAGCAGCTGGAGGTGGGAGCCCCTGGACATCGCCTGAAGCACAGGGACGGTGTCAACTGGGAGGGACCCGAAAGGCAGCAGATGAGACAGACATCTCACCTTTACCTGTGTGACCCTGAGCACTCACATGAAAGCATCCACAGACCACGTATGGGATCATTTGAAAGCATTGAGCATTCCATCGAGTACACTGTAGGAATAGCTGGAACATAGGCCTCATCCTGAAATCTGAATAAAAGTTTCCATGCATACCGATAAGGCACCACGCCACACTGTTCCAGTCGGCCGCACCCTGCGGCTGTCCCTGCTCGGTGCAGGACCAGGGACCATATTTCTACAAGAAACTCTATGGTGAGAAAACAATTTGGTGTCCTTTTCTGTTCAGCTTTGCCTGTTTGCAGCTGGCACACTGAAGAAATTTGCCAACAAATGTGTGAGTTGTATCCACACACGGTCATTCATACAACCAGAATGTATATTGTTAAGTATATGGAAACCGATCCTCATACATACTGCAGGTTTGCTTTCCACTTCTTTTAGAAACGTAAGTTTCAAGCCCTCAGACTTCCCTAGAGATTTCTGAAATAGAAGTCACTCACTTGTGAGACTTGATCCCTTTTTGTCAATATTAATGTTATTTATCTAGGGGGGGGGAAAATCCAAACAACTACAAACCAATACCTTCATTTTTTCTTAAAAACTAAAAGTTACTAAACCTCTCAGGTTCCTGCCACCTTTGACACTTTTTGAAGACGCAATCAGTAGAGCAAACCGACCCCGGCAGCATGATTTTCACAGACATGCCAAAGGAAAGATTAACTAGCCCTATAGCTTCTCTCATTGACTCTGTGCACTGAAGCCCCTCCTTGCCTCAAGCCAGGCAGGAAATACTGGACAGCGGGATGCCATACTGCCTTCAGGGATTAGGTGCAGGACTTGTGACTTCAAAGACACTCAGAGCTGGAAAGCTCTGCTCCAAAGGCACGGCCCTTTCTGAACATCCATGCTTGAAGCCAGGTCACTGTGAGATGCCTCAGGTGACAGTGGCTGCAGGAGGATGGCGTCCACAGCTGGGTCTGGTCTGTGCTTCCCACGTTATTCCTGATGGCACGACCTCCTCTGACCTGGGGGACTTCTGGAGGTGCCAGCAAGTCACAAGAAAGCTTAGCAAAAGTGGTTCAGATCAGAAAGCTCTTCATGAACTCAGATACCTAAAAAGAACTTTGGATTTCAATGTAAATATTCAGTTAGACCTTTTCTTTTTTTTTTTTTTTTTTTTTTTTTTTTTTTTTTTTTTTTTTTTTTTTTTCGAGCTGGCTCATGCTCAGAAAGGCAGTTTAGAGCAAAATCCACCTGTTGACTCTTTTCATCCATACACTGTTTTTAATCCAGTCACCTACCAGAAGTTCAGCAGACCTGACTGGACTAACATACCTTTCTCTCTTTCAACATATGAGACCAAATTCACCACTGTCTGGCCATCATGAGCTTTTCAGTTCTGGTCTGTAGATAGTTACTGAGCCGATAAGTGTTTAAACATCCCCTACCTCCCTCCTGCAGATGCAAAACCTTAGACAAAGGAGTACCAAAATGGACCTCTGTTTTCTCTGAAGACTGATGATTCATACTGGATAAGTCACCTATAAATTTAACAAGATTCCCAGGAGCATCCTTATTTTCCCTCTAGGACCAGGTATACCAGGAGCAGTATTAAAAATTAAAATGTCAGCTGTTAGTTTTAATGGAAGAAAATTAAATTAATAAATATTAATAATTATATTCCCAAAACAGTCCTGTGAGATAAAGAATTGAAATTTAAGTATTTTATGCAATGAAGAAACACTTATAAAATTCTGGTTGATTGGGAGAGGTTTTCTTTTTACGGCAAACCATGAGCGAGATGGAACTAGAGAGATGTGTCTCTCCACCTGATGTTTGGGCACTCTAGTAGACACTTCAGACTCATTGTCCCACTTTGAAAGGTGCAAAACAACCTTTATTTGCAGTGTAAAATGATTCAAAAAAGGCAATATAAAGATCTGATGATCAATCTCAAGAGTTGTCTTCTCCCTCAAGGTCACTCAATTCGAAACAGCCCAACATGGGTCTACAGCATTAATAAAACTGTGGTGCAAGTCACGTATGTGATAAATCACACGTGCAAAGCTTTCCTGCCAGCTGACCTGAGAAATGCCACAGGATGGCACAGCCGATCTGATCAGAGGGATTTTAGCCACCAAATGGCAAACGCTACCTTGTAAACCAACAACAAAAATTGTGGTTGGGTGGGTAATTTCTGATTCTCTCCCCCATTCTGTTGGTCTGTTGGGGATGGAGGAAAGAGCTGCTCCCTGGGGGCTTCATTAATTTTTGTTTTCCCAGCTGATTCCCCATCAATTGGCTAATGAATTTTACGATACAGACTCTATAGCTGAAAAATAAACATGCTATCAAATGAATGAGTGATACATTCACAAGGTTAAAACCACTAGATTTTAGACTTCATATAAACAGTAGAAGCATGTGAAGATTATCAACACCAAAAAGACTTCCTGACCAGCTACATTGTTTTTCAAGGCTTAAAATGTTTGGGTTTTTTCACTTCTCGATGAAGACAGGATAGTCAGCTTCACACTTTTCTACGGTCATTTCCTACTCAATTTTATTTTCATAGCATCTTGTCTGAATTTCAAATGCTTAAGCAGAATTCCAATAATCATCAGTGATAATGCATGATCTATCTAACATGAATAGATAGCTTAGATTAAATTCACAGCTGCTAAAAGTTAATACCCCTTTAACAAAGGAACTGCAATCATTTTGTGCCTTCCTGTGGGTACTTAGTTCTGAAGCAGTGATAACCTGCCTACAGAAGAACCTTTCCAAACTGTAACGTTCTGTAAAACAAATAATAGCTCTACATTTTTTCCTGCCCTTAATATACCAGTCCTAACTGTGCAAGCTGATGCACAGAGATGCCCTGTCCTGCACTTAAGAAATAACATTTTTTTGCCTTCCACATTTGCATAACTATTTGCCACATTTTACTTTGACTCGCAGTTACAAAACTAACAGAGGTACAGCTCTGCTTAGGACAAAATTCATGCCGATGCCATGCCATTTACATCTTTATTTTCCCATTGACTGAGAAGGGCAGACAGAGCAGCTGCAGACATGAAGGCTGGATCAGGTTTGCTGCAGCCACCTGGCAGGTAGTGTCTACCCTAGGAGAGAGTTTAAGCCACGGTGTGAAAAATGAGCAAAATGCAAAGATCTCAAAGTACAGCTGCACTGGGACTATAGGTAGCTGCCACCTGCATCCAGCTCATTCGGGTACAAAATAAATGTTTCTATCAAAAGATAGAAGGGAAACAGACGTGGGGTTGGCTTTTTATTCAAGCATATTTGCCTATGTTTGTTTCTGAGACAGTCTTACAGCTTCATTTTAAAGCATTTCAGCCTTTTTCTTTTAGAAGTAGCCTATAAAGAGCCCTTGCCGTTGTGAAGGTGATGCATCATGCGCAGCCCCTGATTCCCCATTTGACCTCACACGACACCCACTGCGCTCCCACCAGCAGCCTCTTGCCTTAATAACAAAGTCCACCTGGACAATCTGCCTGGGGGACCCTAAGGATGGGGCTTTGGGCAACCTGGTCTAGTGTAGGGTGTCCCTGCCCATGGCAGGGGGGTTGGAACTAGATGGTCTTTGAGGTCCCTTCCAACCCAAGCCGTTCTATGATTCTGTGATGTCTTGTTCCGAAACACGGGGCTCGTACCAGCAGTTCCTTTACCAGTACTCACCGATGCTGGCTTTTCCTTCCGTGTTCCTTGCAGTACAGTTCTCGTGAGAGCTGCCTCACTGCTTGCAAGGAATACGGGGAAGAGCAAGAAGGAGGCACAGGATGGCTTCATGAAGTGCTGGTGAAACACAAGCACTCACCCACTGGCTTCTCCTTCCACACACACCTGCACACAGCCATGCAGAGAAGCACCTGCTTGTTCATTGCTGAGCTTTTCTCGGCATTATTATCCTCTTGCCTGATGCTTTCCTGAGATGTAACTTCAAGTTCAAAATAAAACATTAATGAATGTGGCTTCCACAACTTTTACTTCATGAGGTAAAATATTGTTTCTCAAACATTCTAGAAGAAAACCTGAATTCTGCCTTCCTTGGGTTGTTCCAAAAGCTGAGGCACAGCAGAAACATTAATTTTAACTTGTTGTGGGTTTTGGGTTTGTTTTGGTTTTTTTGGTTGTGGGTTTTTTTTTTCTTTTTTTTTTAATTAAAATTTATTTCCTAAAGGATCACGTTTGCAGGAAGGCGTTGAGCAGTGAGTATCAGCAGCAATCAGTGTGGTAATGAGCCTATTTTGTTAGCCTTCATTACGTTATAGTGGAGATATTTTGCGTAGACATTGTTACAAGCTCCACTTGAAGAAACCAGTACCATATATTGGTAAGCACTGGAAACAGTTGGACTAAATGCCTCTTTCTGTAGACAACGTCAGACTCTAAATACATGATGGCATTAGACATCAGGAGTGAAATCCTGGCCATGTCAAGGCTAAAGGAAGCTTTGCCTTTAGGGGGCTATGCCCATGCCTAGGAGCATGTAAAGGGACGTGTGGGGTGATGACAGCCGACCCTTTGGGGTCCAGCTCTGGGCTGGGACTTCCACGGGTGTCTTTGAGGGAGGTACAGATGATGGTGGCTAAACTAATTTCAAATTGTCAAGCGGTAAGTGAATGCCCCACACACACCAGCCAGGCATACACACACCTACGGGGTTTTGCCTTCTTGGAGATTTTTGGCATTGCAAGGGTTAATAATTGCCCTTGAACCCCTGGGAAGTGGACTTGAAAAGTTCCAGAGTTCAAGTGCAATGCCATAAGCAAGGTGCTAAATAATAAAAGAGCAGCCTTGTACAAGGCTCCCCGGTAGGGGATGAGCCCGCCAGAAGCTCCACCCGGGCTGATGGTCCAGACCACAACACTGACAGCATAATTTCTACAGGGTGTCAGAAAATGCATTACTACTAAGTGGCATCACTTTGAATGAAATCTGTATGGGTCAACTGCAGGTTAAGCTAACAAAACAATAAAAAATTTAAAATCTAACAATCGCAGAGCCCCCCCGAGCACTCAAGAGAAGGAGCAATGGGTGGTTTCTCACGTGGACAAAGGAACGAGTCCCCATCTCCCAAGGGCTAGCCTCTCCAGATGTGAAGTAAAATGCGTTTTTATTTTTCCAAGCGATAGCGAGACGTTTGCCCTAAGTGGGTTTCACCAGCTTATTGCCTTGAAAACTGGTTCATGACCTTCCCTTTCATTAGTGAGAAGGATCTCAACTGATAATGAATGGCCTACATATAAGTGCTCGCTATTAATCTGATCAATGTCTATCGATGGTGAGATCCCAGTAGAAGGACTCTGACATTCTCTACAACTACTGTATATAGAAAGCATGTGGAGGATTTGGCACAATTTTATTGACAACGATTAGCACATAGCCATGGTGCACCTTGGTGACCAAGTTGTGTTCTTGCAGGCAGCTTTAGGAAATAGAAAACTTCATGGGGTACCTGACATTTTGGTGTCAAGAGGAGACAGTGGGTAAGCTGGATATCTCACAGCATCCCTGAAGAAAGACTTCACTGTAAGAAGCAAGAACAGAGGAAGCAGTGGCAAGCCATGGTGGGATGTTCATTTCAAACGGAGGCATGCTCGAGGGACAGACGGTGCTTTTGGGTGAGGTGTGCCTCAGCTTAGGGCAGGAAGAGCTCCAAAAGTCCAAGACAAAATTCAGGGCAATGGAGAAGCAAATGGCAGAAACAGGTTCTTATTCTGGCCAAATGTCCTCATTCCCCTTGAAGACCCTTCTGGAGCAGTACTTCTACTTTCACATAAACACAGTCATACTATTTTCTGCATTAAATCACAGAATGAAATAATTGTGAGGCTGGGGGACGTGCTGCTGTCATGTTCAGTAAGACAGTCTCTTCCAGATCAACAAATAAGGCAACGATGAAATATACTTCATCGCACAGCAAGTTTCAAAGTATTCCTGTGCAATCACAAAATGTGCTTTCTATGACATGTTTACATATATCACCGTATACAGGCTCAATAAACATGAATTTTGGCTGCATTTTGACTTTAAACTCTGCACTTCCCCCCTTAAAGCCCAAAGGAATGCTATCTATATATATCCTGCTAATGGACTTTACAAATAATGTTAGTGCTTTTAAGACTTCTCTGTATTTTTTAACATCTATATTTGCAAAGAAAAACTATTCCTAGTCAAAGACACATTATTAAGCTAAAACTAGATATATATGCATATATTCTAATGAAAAGGCTTCAACCAACCCTTAAATATATATTTACTTAACTGAAGTTAAAATGGAAATAATTTACATCATGAACTCTCTCTTTAACTTCGAGAGCTACTCATTTTAATTTTTTTATAATTAAATTGGAACAATGTCTTTATTTAAAAACCAAATTAAATGAAATAAACATCAGAACAGAGGAATGCAAATCCAAGAAGCAGGATGCTGTGCTGAGCCACAACGTTTCCTTAGTGAATGCAAACCGTGAATGGAAACCCGCTGGAAACAGAAAAGGCCTGCATATGTTCAGATTTATATCAGTATTAGTCATTAAAGTGGAAATAGGAGAAGGTCACTGCCTTACTTCTGCTCGAGTGAAACACAGAAAACTAAATGTATTCGTTGCAGTTTGTAACTTTTCTCAAAATTGAGTAATATAGAAAATAATACAGAAATAGCCTGAAAATATGACCCAGTTTTGTCTTTTTTTAAAAAAAACAAAGCGCAAAATTAATAGCATTGCTTTCTCTTTACAAATACTATTACCATGCATATTTTCTTTATCAATATAACTCAACTAACAGACTACACCATCACTCCAGGCTTTCTTTAACTATTTCTTAAACTTCATAATTATTTTTCCTTCATTTTTCTGTG
>VWZZ01004465.1:774775-812571 GCA_013399095.1 Psophia crepitans | reverse complement strand
AATAATAATAATAATAATAATATCTCTGTTGTAAAATGCTTTTCCAGGGTTGACAGCAAGTAGTAATTTTGTTTTTATAAATATGGGCAAACTCCAAATTTTGCGATCCCCAATACACTTGGATTTTTTTTTTAAACTTGAAATTATCCCAGTGTCTATTTATTCACCCATCAATCCACCCATTCATCTATCTACCCATGCCTATAGCCCCCACTCTTTTCATAAACAGCTTTGCTAATTAACTCCCACATTGTAGCAATCTTTCCATTACAGAAAAAGGAGAGAGAGATTGAATTTATCTATACGTGATGAAGAAATGCCCTGGAGAAGCTCTTGTAATCTATCATGTCAATGTAGATGAACTNTGTCTTTTTTTAAAAAAAACAAAGCGCAAAATTAATAGCATTGCTTTCTCTTTACAAATACTATTACCATGCATATTTTCTTTATCAATATAACTCAACTAACAGACTACACCATCACTCCAGGCTTTCTTTAACTATTTCTTAAACTTCATAATTATTTTTCCTTCATTTTTCTGTGCTGCCTGTCCCACATCCATTGGGTGACAGGGAAGGACTTGCTTGTTAGCGAGTGGAATTACCCGGTGTCCAGACAGTGCTTTTCAGTTGACAAAANTTTTGCGATCCCCAATACACTTGGATTTTTTTTTTAAACTTGAAATTATCCCAGTGTCTATTTATTCACCCATCAATCCACCCATTCATCTATCTACCCATGCCTATAGCCCCCACTCTTTTCATAAACAGCTTTGCTAATTAACTCCCACATTGTAGCAATCTTTCCATTACAGAAAAAGGAGAGAGAGATTGAATTTATCTATACGTGATGAAGAAATGCCCTGGAGAAGCTCTTGTAATCTATCATGTCAATGTAGATGAACTCCTCGGGATTTCTTTTCTTTGTTTTACCATCCAATAACAGTAAAAATAACACACAGAAGAATCCCAGTACTTAGGCTACACAGCTAATCAACGTCTGGAAAGACATTCAAGGTTGCTCGGCATTTATCCTTTTTTGAACAATAAAACTTAGGGGTGACTGCTCCTGGGCTTGAGGTCTAATTGCTATAACAATTAGGCTCATCAGTGCATTTATTACTATTACGGAATGACGACAGAAAACTGATCTCTATCTGATTCAACAAAATAAAGCACTAATTGAGAAGAATAGCAAGCCTATTATTTTTCAAGTCCCTGAAAAAGGGCTACACTTCATAAACAGAGACAGCACTACTCCTCACTAGAAGGAAAATGGGTAAGAGCGGGCATCTTTCTAAAGAGAAGTGGGACAAACAACATCCCAGAGCAGGGCGTAACGCAGCACCGGCGCACTCTTCCCCGCACCCCGATCCCAGACACGCTGGCTTGTCACCACGATTTTCAGAAGGCATTTATTACCGCGACACCTCTCATTTAAGATCAGCTCTGCACTCGTTTTTGCAACGATTTGTTAATGTCACAGTCCTCCCTTACACCTTATTTATTTATTTTGCTCAGTTCTGTTTGGGCACGGGCTCTCATTACGCGGTTACGGGGGTAAAACTCTTGCTGGAGCAGTGGGCATTTTGGCTGCAGACCGAGTGGGAGCCCTGAGCCGCTACGGTAGGAAATAAAGTCCCTGCTCGCCGGGTTTTTGAACACATTTCCAGCTCTGGGGTACGTCAAAGGGAGATTATCACGGTATGTCACACTCCTCTGTCTTCTGTGAAGCACGGTGCAAAAGAGCTAATGGTTGGGGGTATTTTGCCTTTTAACATAGAGAAATGTACTATTTCAAAACTGCTGAAAAAAAAACCACATTAAAAAACCCCAGAAAACTAATTCCTTCAAGCCTCAAGCTTTGATGTAAAAACCAAACAGAGAGAAGTCAAATAAGGAGTGATGCAGAATAATCCCAGTCTCCTCCTCTCTTTCTACATTTTCAGTAAGCAAGAAACTGTTTTGTTTTGTGAATGTGCATGTCCTTGCAAGTCTGAACAGGTCATAGCAACCCCCACTTCAGCTCCAAAATCCGCCTAAATGAAAAGATTGTGGCTTTTACTTGGTAAATCTCCCTTAAAAACTGTTTGCAAGGAATATTCTTTGTAAAAATTTCACGAGAAGCAAAGCATTAAGCAGTGTCCAAGCAGTTACTTAACGCAAACCAAACAAGCAATGAGGGTTCTGTTTATGGAACGAAAATAACACTTATTCACTTTCAATGGAGAAGGAAATACATTGCAGGATGAAAGTAATCTACCTGCATGCAAACAGATACACTTTCTTGATCAATAAGAAAACCCATCAGCTCTGCATTTGTCAGACCAATCCTCCCTTTTTTTTTAATGCAGTATTTCAAAGCTATACATATATAATGCAGCTGCCAAAATATTTGATGTGATGAGCAAAGCAATGGGAAGCTTTTCACAGGAATTACAAAAACTTTGGATTTCTAATGATGCTGAACAGACAGCTAACAAACATACATTCGCACAAGCAACTTTGTGACCGCATTTTACCGTAATCACAACGGGACACTCCTCTAATGAAAAAAAGCTACAAAGAGTTAGGGATACGCACTTTCTGAGATGCACAGTTCGTTCTACCCCGTGCAGCACCATTTCACAGGGCACCAGATTAATCTAGAGCACCGCCTGTTCTGAGCAGCATGATGCAAATATAAATTCACCTTTCAATCACTTCTCCGGGTTAATGACACTGAGTAATAGCACATTAGCAAAGTGCCACTCCAGACACCAGTCAGGCATGCCAAACAGATAATCTGACAAACGTTTCAGATTCATTTTCCATGAACAGAAACACTGTTCAGGCTTATTAACTAGCAAATCTGCATACAGTGCAGTGCAGAGCACGGAGGCTCCATTAGAAGTAGCAACCTATCTCATTAATGTAATATATAATGCTATTTGGCCTCTTCTATTGTTGCAAAATTAAAAGAAAATATGCTCGTGCTCCATAATGTTGTAGTATATTTGCACTAATTGCTTCATATAGTCTGATCAAGTTTTTCATGTAGAGGAATTCCCACACTGGTTTAAAAAGAACTTATGTTTTCAGTTTGTCCTGGTTTCAGCTGGGATAGAGTGAATTTTCTCCCTAGCAGCTGGTAATAGGGCTGTGGTTTGGATTTAGGGTGAGAATAATGTTGATAACACACAGATGTTTCAGTTGTCAATGAGTCAAGGACTTTTCAGCTTCTCACACTGCCCTGCCAACAAGTAGTCTGGGGGTGCCCAGGAAGCTGGGAGGGGGCACAGCCAGGGCAGCTGACCCAACTGCCCAGAGGGATACTCCATACCATATGACATCATGCTCAGTACGTAAGTGGGGTGAGCCAGGAGGGGGCATGGCTCAGGAACTAGCTGAGCATCTGTTCTGGGTGGTGAGCAATTGTGCTGTGCATCACTTGTTTTGTATATTATATTATTATTATCATCATCATCTTCCTTTTCTGTCCTATTAAACTGTTTTTACCTCAACCCACAAGTTTTAAATTTTTTTTCCTTTCTTTCTCTCCCCATCCCACTTGGGGAGCTGAGTGAGCGGACAGCTATGGGGTTGTTTTAGCTGCCTGCTGGGTTAAGCTACAACAGGGGTACTATCACTTTCAAGAGTGCAGATAATTCAGGTAGCCTTCTCGAACTACTCTCTGACCTCACTTCATTTTTCCTGTTTCTATTAAATGCTTCCCTTGCAAAAGCAGTGTGTCTATATCTGGTCTTCATGTCTGCTACTGTCTCTCTGCTTTTACAGATGTTATTTGAGCATGCAGAGGAGTAGAATTACAGGGGCTGATGGCTCACTTAGCCCAAAATCAATAGGACATGAGCAGGATTTGACTTCTTATCTCCAGCATCTTGATAACCAAATGGCAAAATGAGCAACTAAAAAAGAACAATAGTTTCCCAGAATGTTAATTCGAAATTGTAAATAAAATCACTTGAGTGTTTTTGCAGCCTTTAAACATTGACCTTACCAGAATGTTAGAAAACAAGACCGTTGCTGAAACAATAGATTAACAGCAAACTTCCCAGCAGGTTTATCCAAACCCAATTCTAACAGCAAGCACATGTACTGAAAACTCAATTAAAAGCACCATTCCCAGCCAGAAAGCAGCAACAATGCTGCATTATCCATGTCAGATGAATTCAGAATTTTTTTAACAGCTAGGATTTGGAAAACTATCGATAGACATTTTGTTTGTTGGATAAATCTTACCCATCTTCCCTTGCCTACCTTGTTAGCTTCAGTTCTTTGGATCTTGATATAGCAGCACTGTTTTAATCTGATTTTTCCCATGTAAAGATTATGGGGTGGGCAACTTTTTTGCTTTTGGTTGAGGTGTCTTAACACATCATTTCTAGCCTCACAATCACTCCCTTGCAGTGTTCTGCCTCTGGGACCAGGAGTCACACTCTGTGACCGTCTATAACAAAAGGTAGGTGGGAAATTAGCTTTCTGCCCCTTTGTTTGTGACCCTATGGCTTTCTTCAGAGCTTTTGTTTGAAAACATGGCTTCAGTGGACCACCAGCCCACTTGGTCACTTCAATCTTTGATGCCAAACTTGAAATTTCAGAACTGCAATGTACGTTTCTGGATTTCCCCTTCTGCGCCGTACCACTGCACTTCAGGGTCTCAGAGGCAACGGGGACGTGTTCTTGCTCTTGGCCTCAGATCAAGGTAGCCCAGGTCTACCTTTTTTTCCCTTTTTAATCTTGTGTTTCATTCTGCAACCATTTACAGTGCTATGCAAAGTAGTAAAGAGGATGTGCCATGGTGGTATGACACTGCCAGGCTTTTCCCAGGTTACTTCAGGAAGGATTTCATGTTTGCATCACTGGGTAATCAAGTGTCTTGCTTTATTGTTAGTTATATTGAACAGTTCACACACTATTTCCTTTAGAAATGCCTCAAGTGCCCGCACTGGTTACAATTCTTAAATAACCTGGTTTTTAATGACACTGCAGGGTATTTAACAACAAAATACTGCTGCAGTTGTGGGATGGCAAATAAACGTGTTATTGATTAGTTCAGAATTTGTGATGAAGATGATGTACCAGGACTCAGGAGATTCAATCACCAGCACATTTCTGAAGACCCTGGCAGATTATGGGCAAGTCCGTTAATTTTCCAGTCCACCTCTTCTGCGGAGTAAGGATGGAAATACTCCCTTCTCTCCAGGTTTTTTGCCAGCTCAGATGAAGCAAGCTCCTTTCTGCTGGAACAGCTACAGCACATGCAGCAGTCCAGCCATGTAAGCCCTGATCTTTTCCGAGTGCCTTAGGTGTTACATGGCTATACAGCAAACCTGCTGCTGTGAAATATTAAATCATATTTAGAGCAAAGGCTTTAAGTTATAACTGGTTTAGGACTTAGTTCAACAGATTGTGGGTTCCTTAAATTCGTAGTTCACAGTATTTCACATATTTGTATGTGTAGCAAACCCTTGCTTTTCCTTGAATCACACATGTTGTTTTACATACATTACAGTCTACAGAGACTCAGCAAACAGCAATAAAGAGCACAAACTGTAGAAATGAACCATATAAGGAAGAAAAGCAGAAAAGTCACCACCAGCCTTCAAATATATGGCGCTCAAAGGCCCTCCTTGCGCCATCCAACTTCCACTGCTCCATCAGGCCCAGATGCCTGCTTATTTTGGAGGAGAATTTGCTTAGAAAATGTCTCCTGGCCAGCATGGTTTCATACCTCATTAGTGTTGTCCTGATGCAAGTAATGGAAAAAAGAGTCCTGGAAGCCAGCAGTTCTGTACACACGCAGAAGCTGCTTGCTTATCAAACACTTAAAGAAGGTGACGGAAACTGAAAAGAGAGTAACGCGGCAAGTAGTAGGGCAAATGTAACTACTAAAAGGAGGGAGGTCCGAGTAGGCACCAGTGGTACTTGCAACTTAAGAGTGTGCTGTCTCCATCACCTGGGGATGGGGAAAACAGCTCACTGTTTGCTCAGTTATGCTGATAATTTTCAAAGTTTTATTACAGACTGCACTGGAAAAGCAATGGGTAAAAAAATTAAAATCAACTCAATCTCTTTTAAGGCTTTCTTTCTCAATGCAGATCATCTCAGTAAGGTTACAGCATGGCCCCACAAACACTAGTGTGGGCACAGGCAAGAGGGAAGAATCTGGTGAAGTGGGTGATAGAATCATAGAATCTTTAAGGCTGGAAGAGACTTCTAGGATCATCAAGTCCAACCATCAACCCAATACCACCGTGTCTACTAGACCACGTCCCAAAGTGCTATGTCTACATGCTTTTTGAACACCTCCAGCAATGGTGACTCCACCACCTCTCTGGGGAGCCTGTTCCAATGCCCGACCACTCTTTCAGTGAACAAATTTTTCCTAATATCCAAGCTAAACCTGCCCTGGAACAATTTGAGGCCATTTCCTCTTGTCCTATCACTTGTTGCTTGGGAGAAGAGACCAACACCCACCTCACCACAACCTCCTTTCAGGTAGTTGTAGAGGGCAATAAGGTCTCCCCTGAGCCTCCTCTTCTCCAGACTAAACAACCCCAGTTCCCTCAGCCGCTCCTCAAAGGACTATGTGCTCCAGACCCCTAACCAGCTTTATTGCCCTGATAGTGAGCAAAGGAAGGATGGGGAGCACAGAGAAACCCCGCAAGTCAACTTTGCTACCAAGGAAGGAAATGTTAGTCAGGCACAAGCCATTACTTCGGTTATTTGGTAGCATAGCTAGGAAAATATTCAGCAATCTCATTTCATTTGCCTCTATTAGTAATTTTCAGATTTCTACATCAGGCATCTGCATTCAAAAACACTTTGTCCAGGTAATCTTGAGTAGGTTACCTTTTTTTCACACGAAATGGAAACAATTTGGGCATTTAAAAGTAGAGCAGAGTTTTAGTAACAAAGTTTCCACGAGGGCTAGTGGGTCTCTGAAATTTGGGTCTCTGGCCCACTGACCACCCCTTGCGTAAACACACCAACTCTGACTTGCTGTCAAAATCCACAGTATTTTAAGATACTCTGTGGCTCACAAAGAACAGACTGCAACAATTTTCCATGGAGCATGCTGCAAAAACACCCAGTGAAGGAATGCAATGTTAAAATAAACAGGAAAACCATTCTTTCAGACTTCCTTCAGCCCATCAGCTGAGCACCACTGTAACACTATCTAAGATATCTTATTGCACTGTAATTAAATTTCTCGTCTGTTGATTACTACAAAATTTATTTGCATTTTTCAAGCTGCCAGCCACAGAAATGTTACAACAGAAGAAAGAATCAGTGCTGTAGCCAGCATCCTGCTCTCATCATCTTGGCTGGCCATTATCAACAGTGAAACGTTCAATTTGCAGCTTTCTCCATTATTGAAACAACTTGAGTTTGTGCAGAATGGCCCCACGATCTCAAAGCAGTATCTTAGTGATTTGGCAAAAATTTTTACAGATTAACAGTGACACAAATGGCGTCTCTAATCACGGCCAACGTGAAAACTATTTTGAGAAAGAATGAGTTCAGATATGGTCTTAAAGCAAGTTTGTAAATGCACACTGACCCGAACAGGAATATTTTGATCCTGGAGGAGGAGTGGAGGGAAACCAAAAGGGGAGAGGTGACCATATAAACCCACCGGCAAGAACTAGTGCCTGAGAAGTCGTCCCCCACCCTGCCCTACCACCACAGCCCTGCCTCCCCACACTTCTTAGGGCTATTTCACACACACACAGCAGTACCTTCATTACCTCTGAATTTCATTGTGTAGGCAACAAAGGATGCCTATTCAGTGAAACTATTAACACTAAACTTCACCATAAAAATCCAGTGAGGAGACATCATTATGCTAAGGGCTTGTGCCATAACCACCTTCCGCACAGCCTGCGGCGTGTCGGGGCTGGCTGTGCCTGGCTACCGTGCCCTGCGCCAGAACAGGGTGTTTTCAGGTGACCCCAGCACGCCTCCCGGGGCAGCAGCAGAGCTCAGGCACTTCCCACAGCCAACTGTCACCAGCTCACTGCACAGAGAACTCTTTCATTCCCTCTCCTTCTGGATCCCCTGTCAGAAAGCAAATGCCCAGGCCCCTCTCTTATACACCAGGACACCCTGTAGCAAGCATCTGTGGCTCCATCAAGCATAAGAAGTCATCAGTCTTATAGCCGGCACATAACTCACCCCCACCATTTCCTCTCTTGTTTGGCAGCTGACCTCCTGTGGAGGTGGCTGAAAGGGGCATTAATGGTTTTGGTCAGCCCACTTTGTTTAGCAGCTATCAAAATCAAATCAATGCCTCCTCCATTGTCTTCACTTTCTCCTTTGCAGGTTTTTTTCTGTGCTTCACCTCATCATCGCTGTGGGCTTTACACTGTGATTTATCACCAGGTTCACAAGGCGGCTGCTTCATGGGAGCAATAAGCAAAAGTGTAATTCCAACAAGTTTGCTTTCCGGCGTGTTTTTGCTGAAGGCAACAGCTATATCCACTTTACCCTTAAACATAACTCATGCCCCAGCATTTCCAGAAGGAAGAGACAGGAGAAAGACTTGAGAAAAAAATCTTTTGCCCTTCCTTAACTCTTCCTTCCTCTATCTCCCAGCTCCTGCCAGAGCCCAGAGGCCAGCTGAGGGACACCACAAGCTGCTGCAGTGTTCCCACCACAGAAGAAGGGTGGTTTCAAGGCTGTGGTTGCAGGTCCTTGCAGCAGAGCAAGGTGGGGTGGTAGGGGCTTGCTCACAGGAGGTGACAGAGAGGGTTGGTCCTTCTTTGCCCCAGGCTGTGTGCGCTCCCACAGCCCAGCCAGAGCACCTCTGGTTTGGCATCTGGGTCACTGCTTCATGACCCAGGGAATGCTACTAATAAGTGTGACAGGAGCAGATTGGCAGGAAAAAAACAAAAAGTCATATAATAAATTGATTGATTCAAGAAAATCGTATTTTACGCTCACCGAAGACAAAGCTTATGAAATAACCAATATTGAATTACCCGCTGAGCTCTGATCCTACAGTCCTAATACAAAATCTGTGGTCATCATTCTCAGCAGTACTAAACCCCCTTACTTTTATATAGGTGGTTACAGATCTTGTTTATACGTAAAATTTCATGCTTTTATAAAAGTAAATTCCAAAGCAAATGTAACTCATCGTTACCCAGGGGTTTACTGCCAGGCTTGTTAACTCTCCTAGAAACCACCAGGTCCAGCCAGTCTGCTCAGTCTTCATTCTTCTTCAGAGGCTGTAAGATTTATTTTAGTGCCCGACACCTGAGTAAAGTACACTTTCCTTTAGTTTCTGCATACATTCACTGTACAGCAAATTTGCTCCTCTGTTTCTTCTTGTACCTTCTCTCCCTGGTACCCACCTCACACTCCTGTCTGACTTGTGGCCAGCCAGGCTGCTTCATTAACAAGTGTCTTCAGGATGACGCCCGCTTTTATCTACCACATATGCAATTCACCTAGTGCAATTAAGCCCCAGTCTTTAAATGTGGCCTCTAAGGACAACAGTAATAGCAATAATAAATCATTATAAGCAATGCTGTCACAGGAAAACTCGCGTTCTCTTCCCTTTTACCCCAAGGCCCCCAGCAGGGTGTGTGGGTGAGGCTGGGAGGTACGAGGGAGAGAAGAGCACTTTAATTTAGGAACCTGTGCAGCAGCACCATTTCAACGCGTTTTCAGCAGGATGTGGGAAATAACAAGCCAACAGAGAAACAGCACCAGAGCGTGCCAGTACGGATGTTACCTCTCACACTGGGTCCCTTGGCTGACTGTGCAATATCAGAATAAAAATACCAAATATTTCTTTCAGGTGATGCAACACCGCACCGGGACACTGTAGGAATACCAAGGCACTGAAACATTCCAAAGGCTTAAACGGACCCTCAGCTTCCTTTTTAAAGCTTAAGGAACAGTGCGATGCTTTTTTTTTTTTTTTAATTTCTGTTTGACAAGTCAAATTCTCTGAAGAAAATCAGTCAAAAGGTCGAAAATGAACCCGCTTCCCCGATGCATACAGTTCTGCATGGGCAAATTTCTGCACAGACAAACTACGGAAGGAACATGTCAGTATGTAAACAAGGCCAATCCACCCTCAGGCTGTTTCTCTGCGCCGATGCTGTATTTCAAATGAATCCAGTCATCTCAAAACAGTTTGGAATATCTCACATTTGTAATTCTGCCCCCTTCCATCAAAGCAGGCATTTCCACTGCGTAAAATTTATATTCTGCTTACATTCAGTACTACCCTATTACTGAAGTGTTTCTGGTGAAAGTTCTCACAGAAGAAGCAAACATTCATTAACCCACTGCCACTACCCACGTTAGGGAAAACCAGGCATCTTCAGGGAAAGGAATTTTCCCAAGAGAGATTAAATACAAAATTCTCTTTCAAAACGTACATACAGCGCATACTTGCATATGTATGAAGAAGGGAGAGGCAAGGGAAAGATAAATGAGAAAATATTAATTTCAGACAATGTAGTAACAGTAACATTTTATCCCGTAGCACTTAATTGTGTATTACACAGTATTCATCTATTAAAGAGGCTCAGGAGGGCTAAACCAGACCAGACGGCCTCAAACACGAGTATTAGTGCATTTCTTAACATCATCAGCTGCTTAATGTTGCATCACCAGCATCATGTTTGCTTTGCATATTACGGCTTTTCCACAGAGTGCAGAGTCGCAGCAGATTTGGGATCACAGGAGGGCAGGCGGGCAAACGAGCCAGACAAATAGCCTTACCATATCTCCCGTACCTCTTGATCTTACACGCCAACGGCATCTCCTGCTTCCTACTCACCACTTGAAGAACAGCACGATGCTTGTCAATGAGCAGTAATTAGGACGGGGTTATCAAAGAACTCAAAATGGAAAGTTTTACCTTCCAGGTAACAATCTGTCAAGCAAGTGAAGCCGAATTTCACCTCCACAGAAAACAGCGAGTGTTTCCCTCTGACTCCTCGGGCGAACAGATTCGGTTCACTGAAACTTTCCTGTTCGCTCTGTGCATGCACCACACAGAAGGCAACAGAAACGATGGTTTGGAGCAAGTTACTCAGCTTGAGGAGCATAAGACATGTAAAGGGACGTCACCAAGGTAAACACCACAGGCCAAACCCCCGACCAGAGCCCTGCCAGAAAGAGGCAGGCAGAGGCCAGCCGAGAGCTCTGCCCGCTCTGTGTCACCTTACAGTTCTTACCTGCTTTTTCTTAATTGCGCTACGATCACTGTAGCTGAAAGATACATTGTATCTTCGTAAGAGACAGTGTAGCCAAAAGATACATTGTATCTTCTTAAGAGAAAGTGTGGGCAGAAGAACCAGTGACGCTGAAAGATACATTGTATCTTCATAAGATACATTGTGGCTGAAAGATACAGTGTATCGTCTTAAGATACATTGTGGGTAGAAGATACATCGTATCTTCCTAAGACACATTGTGGCCAAAAGATACAGTGTATCTTCATAAGATACATTGTGGCTGAAAGATACAGTGTATCGTCATATGATACATTGTAGCTGAAAGATACATTGTATCTTCGTAAGATAAATTGTTGTGTTGAAATTCCTTAAGACAGGTATTGAGCATGGGTTCCCTCTCAAAGCCATGACTAAGTGCATGTGCCTGAGTTTGGGAACACGTCAGACTAGTTCTTATTTCCGCAGCCCTACATCTACATGAGCTACTAGATTTCCCAGCTCCTTCCCTCATCTGCTGGGTATTGCCAACCCAGCAACTCCAGCCACCCTCCGGTTTCCTCCCTCCTCTCTCGCCCAAGGTCCGAGCACAGTGAGAGTGCCCAGGCTCTGCACAATCTGCGAGACGGGACATGCCAAAGGTATGATGGGCTGCAGTGATCCCAAACTAATCAGTCAGGGAAACATCTTCATTTGTGCAATCACTCAATCCTTTACAAAAATTTAAACTTCAAGCACTTTTGGGAACTGAAGTTTTAATTGTGTTTAAAAGTCCAACCCTACAAACAGTGTTGTGTTGAACAGACCATGACTTGACTAGAGACTTAAATCACATGGAGGCTTACATGATGTATTGAAATGCATTCCCCATGCATTTGTCTCAGTTTGAACAATGAAACTAAGCTGTTTAGCTTCATGACTCATGAAATACCCTTAAGAAACAATTGTGCCATATTACAGCGAGCAGCCTTGACTTCCATTCCAACACTCCTTATCTGCTCTGGCCTGTGTTTTCTTCTCTGTGCCTATACTGATTTGGGGAGCTCTGCAGTGGAGGAATCATGCCTTCCTAGTGTCTCTGGGTAGATCCTACAGCATGTTGGCTATTCCAGTATACACAGCAAATGATAATAATTCACCAGTACCAAGTTTTATGTTTCAAATTTTCTATGCAGCAGCATATGGAAACACTTTCCACTCTGCCACTTTCTTAAAACAATGAAAACAAAAAACCTTTGCAAAATAAAGGCAAACAAAAAACCAGGAATATTTATCTCTCTCAAAACCAAAATGCTGGGAGTACATCTTTAGTCTGCATAAAGTGCAGTTCATTTCAGGAGCAACCTGTGACCACCAGTGAGCTGCAGGCAGTTACACCATGATAGGTCTGAGCCCACAGAAGGAAAACCCCGATTTTCTCTCACTGCTGGCCTCATGGTCTCCACTTCACTGTTTTCTTATGATCAGCCCAAGTAGACAACTCCCAACGACCGCAAAAGGAGCAATCGGTCCACAACAGATCTTAAAATGTTCAGAGGTACTGTCAGCTTGCTTTCTTCCTAGCTCTACATACAACATCTGTCATACAAAAGTAACTTAAAACAGATAAACTCCCATACGAAATTGACTGATATTTTCTTTATCTGATTTATGTAACAGGTTTCACTTTTTCCTGACACAGTGCATCAGCCTTGTGGCTGCCACAGAGCAACCAACCAAGGAAAAAAAAAATAAAAAAAAATTAGGGAGCAACTAGTGGACAGGAACAAGCAAACCAGAAACGAGTGCTTGAAGTTCCCCACGCTGCTGCCGTGTCTGACGCAGAACGGACACACCTGAGCATCTTAATCACTGGGGAGCTGAGGGAACGCAAGACTTAGGGGCATGCTTAGCGCTTCGCAGGACCGGGCCCTTTCTCTTTTTCTTTCATTGTTCCTCTGACAGGCAGATGAAGGTGGGTTTCTACCTTAGACAGAGGAAGGAGTGAATGTGCCGCAGGGCGCCCAAGGGACGAGCTCGCAGTGTGTCCCCGAGTGTCACCTCTGAGCTGCAAGTCAGTGCAGCAGAGAAAAGGTAACATCACCTCACCCGTGGCTGTGATTCATCTCGATCCTAAAGCAAGCTTGTCAGCTCCCAAACTCTCTCATCACTGTTCTTAAGTCATGTAGAATAGGTCAGTTCATTTCACCATTTGTTTAGGGAAGGAATAAACGTAACGCTCATTGTTTACAATGTCACAAAAGCCAAAATGCAAGAGGCAGTTTTAAGCATTCAACAACTAGGTGAGCTTGTAGGAGGAGAGCTCACTTTTTACGTCTACTGGTTGAATGACTTGAGAAAAATTATTTACTATGTAGGGATAGTTAAAGTGCAAAGGCTTCCTGCTGGCCTGAAATCAAAACCTAATAGCTGACCCTTTTACAACAAATCATGAACAAGCTAGACTTGATTTGTTTTCTTGTCCATAAATTGTATTGATGATATAAGTAGTTATTGATGTTATGTAGTGAGTACAAAGCTGGATAAAAAAAACCTCCACAGTTTTATATGCTGTAAAGTGATGAATGACTGGCAAGAAGGAAAAACGTGTGGGGAGCTTTTGCTAATTTTATCCTTTCAGCTCATTTCTGTCATCTACAAAAAAGTACTCAACATTTGAAAAAGTTACAAGATTCTCAAAACCCTTCTATACATATATAGGAATCTAACTCAAAAGCAGGTATTTTTAAGAAAGAATGCAATATTAGTCTTTCTCCTGTCAGCTGAAAGGAAGCTGATGACTGCTGATACAAATTGTCATAAATAAAAATGTGATTCAACTATTTCTTCCAGTACATACGACAAATAGAAAGATTATCTCATATGCGGTCTACTTTTCCCTGGAATTTATAGATGAGTAAATTATAATAAAAATTCTACAGTAATAACATATGCAATTACCTCAACAAATAAATCAAGTCAGTAGGTGATCGCATTAATATAAGGGGGTTGAATTTGGTGACCCCTGAGAGACAGGCTTCGCTCTCAAGTCTGGTGCTAAGTAACTGGGCTTCTCAGGGCACGTGGAACACATCTGACCCTTTCGTGCAGACATTTGTCTGTAATTGCACGCGGTTCGCATATGGCTTCGGAGATGTTGGCACCTTTTATTGAGGACATGGCCAATTAATTATGATTTACTATAAAATAGGCATCGCTCTATTTTTTACTGCCAGGTAATGTTCTCTGTTCGTACCTAAGTGCCACACTTTATGCAGCAGGTTGCTACACATAAATGTAATGATTTATGGATCACGGATACCCATGAATAGATGGTGCACTGGGTGCAGGTCCTGAACTTATAGGCTGTCATCCTTTCAAACAGCCATGCATCTGCTACAATACATTGTACTGCTTTTTAATGGATTTAGGGAGTAAGAAGGACAGGCATTTGGGAACCCCTCCATTCAAGTCGACTGGAAACCAGCAAGTGCAGATACATGCGAATGTCGTCTTTAGAGGAATGGCTGTCTAAAACACATGTATTTTATCCACCCCTGCTTGCTAGTCAGTTCAGGAACGGTTTTAGTAACAGCCTCAGGTTGGGATATGATGCAAAGGCTGCCTACAAAGCAGTTCATGGGACAATCCTGATTTTACGGGGAGGCTCTTGCATCCCACAAGCTTAGCCTGAAGCTTTGCTATTGTTCTGAACTAGGTTGGGTCTCTGGGACTCCTGAAACTTTGCAATGGAATAACTTGACCCAGTGCTGCAACTTAATCAAATTGTGTTAATTTATGAGGAAGGTTTCTTGTCATATAACGACATAAAACTATGACAGGACATGCCTTCATCACACATCAACACAACATGACATGAAACTACAAACAGTGAGATGAAGTTATTCCGTGCAGTACAACAAATACGATTCTCCCTAGTGAAAAACCAAAAGGAAAAACTGTGAGTTATGTCAACTGCAGTGACAAAACAGCCTGTAGTACGAATCCCTTGGAGTCTGGCCAAAACAAACAACTAACAGAGACAAGATCACACACTCGGAGATGTAAGAGTGGCAAGCGGGTACTGCTCGGAGCGCTTCTCAGAAGCGGCTGTTCTTTGCATGCATTTTTCTGGTGTTAATTTTTTTGCCACTGATACAGCACTGAGGCCAAGTAAAGTAACTCTGAATATTACACACCGTATACTTTAACTACTTGCTGCCCTG
Organism: Psophia crepitans; assembly: GCA_013399095.1. Taxonomy (NCBI): domain Eukaryota; kingdom Metazoa; phylum Chordata; class Aves; order Gruiformes; family Psophiidae; genus Psophia; species Psophia crepitans. Next base: position 797,166 of record VWZZ01004465.1, on the reverse strand, counting down.
CTTCATTATTTCTTCTTTTAAAACCATGTCAATGCGTCTTTAACACAAACAGCCAACTTCTGCAAACAAGACAGTTAAGTGGAGAACGGCAACCCTCTGCAAACCCGGCCAAGCCTGGAACAAAAGCAGCTATTTAAACAGCGAACACTGAAAAGTCTGTTAAATCATCTGATTTGTGTAAGCTGAGCCACACCATGTGAGGTGTTTCCTCTCCGCTGGCCAACTCTGACCGCCACAAAGGTGAAGAGAACAGGGTTCCTTAGAAATGTCAACCTCTGTTTATCAAAGAGCTTTGTAAAATTACTAAAATAATATTTCGGCTACAGTGGCCACCCTTAGAAACTTGCCAAATGCTTCTGATAACTGAATAGGTTCCTCAGTAGTCCCAGTATTCCAGGAATTTCCTACCGTAAGGAGTGGGAAACACAAGTCAACGCTCAGGCACTGCAGCATCTCATGCCACGCTGGCAACCTTACACAGAGCACAAGCTGCAGCGCCCTACACCAGCATATTCAGCACTGAGAAAGCACCATGGATTTATCAGTTGCGATGTAAAAGCAAAAGTTATTCCCTCAGTAGCGGAATTGCTGAAGCCTGGTTTTCCTTACATTCCTGCCTTACATTTGCTAGATCTCCTTCCCTGGTCCCAGTGGGCTCTCACCACTGGCAGCACCCCAGGCTTCCCATCGCGACTGTTGGGGCAGCATGGAGTAGGGCTGCAGGGGCAGGGTGCGTGCACCCTTCCCTCCACACACGCATCCCTCCCTCCACCAGGACATCATTTAGGTCCTCTCATATCCTGCTACCCATTTTCACAGAGCTTAAAAAAACATCTTGTGGAGTCCCTTACCTCTTTCTGTTGAAATGGGCTATTTAAATAAAAAATTACCAGGTATTTGGAGAGGCAACCTGCCTGACAAAAACATCAGTACCTATGTCTCACTTCTTTGGGAATCAAAAACATTTTCAGTCCCTCTACTTAAAGAAGACAGAAGGACATTGCAACAGTGGACAAGTCACAAGAACACTTTGATGAAAACCTGTCTTGGCAGGTCCTGCCTTGGCAGGGGGGTTGGACTAGATGATCTTTCCAGGTCCCTTCCAACCTCTAAGATTCTGTGATTCTGTGAAAACATGCATACAAATGGATAAACTCTGGTTCCCTTAGAGATGAGGACAATTCTGCTACCACCGCTAGTAAGGTCAGGGCTTCACACTGACCTTTTGTGATTGACACACTTGAGATTACAAAAAAAAAATGTACTTTCTACGTATTTATCTTTTTACCATTTTGCTTACTTGCTCTCCAGTAACACACTACTGTGGTAAAGCAAAGGTACAGCTTGAGGAACCAACCGCCCTTATTAGCTGTAGACTGACTTTATACACGCTCCCCGAATTTTCTCTCTGAGCTGTTAACATTTACTGGAGCTGACCTCCTCTATGCCAGCTGCACAGCTCCAAGAGCTTCTCGTTGATAATTAAAAGTGACAGTGCTCCTTTTGGTTAAAATTAACAGAGGTGAAACTTAACAGAAACTGCCTACCCAAGGAGTTGCACCACTCTCCATTATCAGACTCTAAATTATTAACTCGCCTTAGTTTTATCATGATTAATTATTAAAATTCAGCTGCTTGTCAACATATTCATCATAGAACCGATAGATTAGCAGTGTCTCGTGCTATATTGGCTGTGCTCTAAACAGTGACCTTTCAGCAGTATTTCATGTCTCAGAGGATCCTTGTAGTGGCACATTTTACTCAGGATAATAGAAGAAGAAGAAACAGTCACCAGTACACTGGAAATTTAAGGCAAATCCTACCCTCCCTTTTATTCCAAACACCCCACTGAGTTAAGGGGGAAAACAAGAATCAAAGGTAGTTGGTGTGTGTTCCGCAGCAGGAGGAGGAAGGGGTTTTGTCGTATTCCTTCAGCTTTATTCTCTCAGTTCTCTTTCCTTTAGACTGAAGATTTAGGAGGACTGTTCAGACCTGACGTGCTGCTGAATTGTAGCAAGGTTTGCCTCTAGTGTTGAGATGCTACCACTGAAAGTATTCATTTCAACATGTTGTATTCCTGGCACTAAAGACAAAAGACTTTGTTACTTGAGGAATGATGTCTTTTTTTTTTTTTTTTTTTAAATAGCAACAATTACAGTTTTATGCGGTGTACTGCATATTTAACACTTATTGGAAAAGTCAGCTGAATACCACAGATTGCAATCAACATCTTTCACAGATGCCAGTCTTTTTTCTTTTTTTTTTTTCCCCTTTCTCGTTTGAATGTTCAGAGCTTTGCAAGTCATTAGTCCATTAGCACAAAGTTAAAGTACGCCAATCAATGTCATTTAAAGCTGTAGGTCATCTCGGGTTTTCATAAACAATCTTAAGGCTAATGACAGCTATGTATCCTTCTGCTCTCATTTTCATTTCATCTTGAGCCTTCTTTGAAACATTAGATTTGGCATTTGCAAAGAAATAAACCCACTGCAGGTGCTACTTTTCACCATGATAAAATAGAAATTATGTTCTCAAAATTCAATAGGAGACTTCAAGAAAATGCAGGATATTGTGACCTAGGTTTATTCTTAAACTTTCTAATATCCTTGGATTTACTGGGATGATTTGCAAGAGGCCATGCCAGAAAGAAATGTAACTGTTTGGCTTTAAACACATTTTATTCAAAGGTTAGAAAAAGTCTTGAGCTCGAGTTACATGACTGGGCAGCAGTAAATTCAGGCCTGAGCTCCGGTCAGATCCCTTGCCCACCCTTAGGAATATCAAAACGTCTCCATTTCTCCCTCAAAATGAAAACAAATCAGATTGCCAGATACGTTTCCCCCTTTTTTTTTTTTTCAACACGGCACACTGGTGCAATCATTATACTATGCTGGCAGGGAGTTAAATACCTGTTGTGTATCTTCCATCAACCTACTGCTTTCTGCCTACCTATGGGAAATGCCTGTTTGGGAAATAAAACAGCCGAAGCCCAGACCTAGAGCTTACCACGAGGAACAAAAGGGTCATTTGCAAAATCTGATGCCATCCTTGTACCAGCAGTGGACAGGAAAGCACACTGACTCCCCAGTCTATCAGAGGTCAGGTAGCCATGAGGGGAAGCCATGGAAAGGATGGCTGGACTCCCTGTGGAAGCGTGCGTGGGGACCACCGCAACACTGGGAACAGTCAGGTGCCCAGGGCAGGGTGGGAAGGAGAGCTAAAGACAGCTGTGCTACATGGGAAGAAGGAAGGAAGTAGGAAAGCTTCACACTCTCTTCAATTCTGTTCAGCTATTGAAACAAGTCTTTATCAACCCTAGTTTTATTCGAAGGTAAGGTGCTATTACCTCGGGCACACTGCGAGACCCTGTGTAGGAACCAAGTACTGTGCTCAGGAATAACTCCCCACCAACGAAGCGCTGCAATGACCCCAAGTAACTGCTTCCCCGAGCTAAAGATGTGTGCTCAGAAGTTGTTCAAGGGCTCTAATGGGCAAGGTCAGTGGCAGAAACAAGGACTCCTTGTTGCTGGGTCTGGAGGATCGTGTAAGGACACACAGGTTGGGATATGGAGTTTCCCCAGCACTTGTTGCAAAGAGTCATTGTTTTATCTCAGAATTGGCAATGAAAGGATCCTTGGGGAAGGGAGGGAGAGTGGGTACTGATATGAAATCTATCTTTTGTTTCATTCTTTATTAGGTTGGTTGGAAATTTTTAGACTTATTCCTTTTGCTCCCACATGAAGGAAAATTGGCACAGTATCCATAATGTAAACTATTTGATGAAATAAGCTTATTTCTATGAAGCTTTTGCCATTTCTGTGCTTGGATCAAAGATACTAGTTTCGAATCAGAAACGAACCCAAGAGCCAATAGTCAGGACACTCAGAGGGTGTTTTTCAGTAGAAACTGAAATTCAAGTCCCTGGTCTGAGTCAGACAGAACGGAGACTTGAACCTGTTACGCCTGAGCACCCAAACTGACGGATGCTGGCTACTCTCTAGCAACTCATTTTCCCATGAACAGCTTTGTAATCCTAAATGTCCTCTTTGATAGGTCTGTAGTTTCTAGACCTATTAAAGCCCCTCGTCCCTTCTTTGCAACAGATGAACATTCCCATGTGTTTCTTTTTTAATGCCAGAAAAGTATACATTTTAAAAACAATTTAAGGAAGAGAATTACTGGAATAAAACTTGAAGGTTTGTTGGAAAAAGGAAGGAACTCTCCCAATGGATGTTAAAATTACTTAGAGGTGCTCTCTCTAAGTTTTCCATGCCACTTTGATAGAAGAGCTGATCAGGAAGACAGAGTCATTTCTGTGACAGTTTTGCATGAGTCCATGGTGTTCATAGCATCCAGCATGTTGTCCACTTCCTCAAGGCCTTAAAAAAACAGCTTTCTGCCTGGAAGGTTTTTCTTACTGTTCCATCTTTATCAGAACAAGTGGGTTGAGTAAATGCCAGACTCCTTTCCAACACACCTCAACGCTCCTGCTAATTCTAATGAAGGAAATATTTATCGAACACGATGGATTTACTTTGCCCACCACCCCTCACCCAACCAAGCCACCTTAAGTCAAACAAGTGTTCTGGAGTTACTCCAGAAGAGTCAGCAGAGCCAGGGAACATGCTGTTGTGCAGACTGAGCAAGCACCAGGTTCAAACTGTGTTTGCAAGGAGGCTGGAGAGCTGTCAACTTCTATTCTTTTTTAATCTATTTTGTTCCTGTCTCCTTTTTCCTTCCTGCCCTCCTCCTTCGAGTACAAGGAATAGCTTTAAATTATCTTGCATCACAAGAAGAAATAATTGTCTATTCCCAATTATACTCTTTTTAGAGCTTGAAATAATCTGACTTCCCTATGATTTGGTAAGTCACCATTTGATCCCTCATCCCCTAGGAAAAAGAAAGGTATTAATTTTGACTGGATAGATGAGCAAGAGCTACCATCATTTACAAGAGCTACAATTTCTTTTATTAACCCTGAAGCAGGTCTCTCTGGTCTTTTATTAGGCCATTTAGAGGATGATGTGAAAGTGATGGCGAACTGTCTCTACCATTACGTTTCAACACTGGCAACTAGTGGCATGCTGTCGGTATTTGTTAATTACTAGGGCATTCAAAGCAAATGGAGAGTTTTGCCACAATGAACCCCACGTTGTGTGGAGGAGCATGTGAGGACGACTCAATTCCTACATGTCTTAGCTGGGTAGAAAACAAAAATGTCATACACAACTTTTAAGAAAACTAAAAAAAGGAGTGAAGCCAAATGGAGAGAATGTGGAGATGCCATTACCCACAGCCTAGTACAAGTATCCTTCAGGTGGCTCTGTGGGGTTTTCCCTATTACAATTTCACTCTTGTGTGTTAAGCTACATGGAGGCCCCTTACAGCCATGAATGGCTGAGGAAGATCTTCTCTGGGTTGGTAGCTCTGGCCCGGCTCTGCCCACCTTGATTCAGCAGTTGGGAATGGCTCCAGAGCTGGGCACTTGCATCCTGCTCCACCTCAGCCCCAGCACTGGGACCCACACAACATGGCACCAGTTGTGGTAACCCCGAATCGGACTCCAGCAGCCAGAAGGGCAAAGCTAGCTGATCATAAATACTACAGCGCACCATTCGCAAGCCCTCTGCATTCCCACGTTCAAACTGGGAATCACGTTCAAAGTAGTGGCTTTTTCATCCAAAGTTGTCATATATGTAATGTAGTGAAACTACCGCTAGCAGCCTTACCTAGACCTAAACCTGGCTTACATTGTCTTCGCCTGCTGGTGTTGAGATGCAGCAGCTGAAACTAGGGTGGTTCTTACATGGGTAGCAGTTTGCAGGAGATAGGTCGCACATTTTCAGCTCTGTTTGCCCCTCCTTCCACCACACGATGCCCCAAAGATTAATACAGCAGGGTGCAAACACCCTGTGGGGAGCACAAACACTCAACATCTACAAGGCTCCCAAGCCCTCTTCAGCCTCGAACAGACCCACTCCTTCCTCACTCCCAGCTGATGCTTTTCAGAGCTCCTCCCCAAGTTATTTCCTCCACTGTTTGTGAAGGGTTAAGGTCCCTTCAGCGGGACCACCTTGCAGCACCAGAGCTGGAAAGCACTGACGGGTAACAGAAAAAAACAGCTGATATCAAACCACTGCCATAAAAAAAATCCAACCTTTGTTCCAATTGCCAAATTGCCCGGCATCCACCAGTAACCTAGGTTTCCTGCACCAGCCTAGGCTTTGGTACACAGTATTTATCAGCAGAAACCCCCATTGCCAGCCGGCTCTACCTTACTCTCCATCTCTTCATGTTGCCCCACAGTCTACAGAGAGCAATTTTCTGATAATCAGAATCAAGAATTGACATTATGAACCTTTTCATTACTTGCAGTATATTGCTGGTTTGTAAAATATAGATTAAGCATAGACTCATGCTGTGCCCTACATCAGGCTAGTGTTGTTACATGTTTATTAAGAAAGTGATTTAAAAGGGAGATCATGCAGTGAATTACCGATCCTACACAACCTACTAAAAACTGGGTGATGAAACAACATAATCATCATACATCAGCTTCCCATTACCTGATTTAGGGTAATTTGTATTCTCTGCTTCTGTGCAAACAGAACGTCACTTACTGCACTGTCAAACTTTATTTTAAGAGTTAAAAGGTGGGTTTATTATTCATAATGCTAACAATTCGGAGTAACTAAAATGTTCCATATGCCAGAAATCAAAACCTGTTACCATGGAATTGGTTACAGGAGATTTAAAGCAAATTAAAGCTCTGACAACATTAGTTTTAGACTGAGAAAGCAGAAGAAAGAAGAGTTGCACAAAGACTAATTCTATGCATCTGCTCCTGCAGGCTGTTTGTGTATTTCAAATGCATTCTGAAAGATAGAAAAGTTAATTATTTCTCCAGGCTAGGACAGCACGTGCGTGAGATGGCAAGTGCACACTGGTGTGTGTACCAGAGACCGTCAGATGTTCCTGGTTTTGTCCTCATTCCTCGTTTTTGGTAGGACACCTGCTAACACCCATTGGCAACTGCCACCCAGGGCTCTTGTGGCTCTCCTATTCCAGACCTCCGGTCAGGATGTGTTTTAAAGGCCAGTAAACCACTCAGCCCTGGTCTCATCTTCATAAATAATTCCTCTCGGCCATTGAGGAAGACTAGAGCTGGCTTTCAGCTTCATTATGGTTACTTGAGAGCACTCTCTGGTCTGGCATCTTCGCAGGCAGCCTATTCCTCTGTGGGAAATCCTAGTGGGCTATGGGGAGTGGTGAAAGAGAGCCGTCAGCAGTGACTGCTCGCCTAGCTGGAAGCCACACTCCTGTGCACTTTTCATGCAATCAATCATGAAGGAAAGGTCAACAGACAGCTTTCAAATAACCGATCCATTTAACTACTGACATTGATCTGGGCCAGAGAAGTGGAGCTGGTGGGGGCAGGGAGGAAGGGAGGGTTCAGTGGTCAGTCAGTGGAAATCTAAACCCCTTTCAGACTAATGGAAAGACTAAACACAGTCCTAAGCTTTCTACTTTAAATCGCACAGTCATTTGCCTAAGGCACTACAGGACCTTTACACGGATGTCTTCAAAAGTAAAGAAAAAAACCCATTATGTTCCTGCATAAAATTAAATACCTAAACCAGAAGAGATCCTTCTTTCACTGCATAACACAGTGCTATGCCAGTGAGTGTGATGGGTGGGATAGAGGAAGAGCAGTGAAAGCCTCTGGCGTGATCCTAGGGCTGACGAAATTCCAGTTGTTTTTCTTTGGCTGTAGTTTGCAAAACGTTCTTCCTCCCATCCTAAGGCAAGTCCTACAGTGCAACGCAAAAGCATCCTGTCACCAGCTATTCTGGAGACCAGCTAATTATCTTTCAACTAACAGAAACCAAAACCAACCCAAACCAACTCCAAATCCATAATTGCCAGCTTAGGGCTTTCTGACCCTAACCCCACTTCTGAAGAGCCAATGTTTCATGAGAATTCTCACAGGAACAAATGTGACAAACACCACTGGTCATTCACTGCCCAGGCTCAGTTCCAGATAACTCAGGTCCATAATCTCTCATCGGAGTCCTATGGCCACCAAGCAATAATCCGTGTGGGGTGGATTTTATTCTATTTTCGTATATGCCACTGAGCATAATGTTGAGTGTGTACGCAGGAGAAAAAGAGCACAGGGAGAGAGAGAAAGCAGATTTGCTGTTCTCACTTAAGGCCGTCATCCCAGAAGGATGGCTAGTCCTGGGTCCCAAGCTGTGGTCCCAAAACTGCTTCCATACTACTTTGCGTGAACTGTATCATTTGCATAAAGGATATGTATACTCCACCAGCACCAACAGCAACTTGGCAGGGCCTTTTGGTGACAATACATTGGAATTTATCTAAACCAGGGCTTCAATAACTGAATTCAGTCTCTTGCCAGATCAAGCACTTCATCTCACTGTACTTCAAATCCCCATCAATAAAGTGGAAGGACTATTGCTTCCTTACCTCGCAGGCATGTAGTAGGATAAATATATGTATTATGATATGCTCAGTGATAATGGTAACAAAGCACAGGAGACAGACAGCCTGACCAAGAGATAACTGAAATCAATGGAAGGATTCCCTCTGTATTAATTGGGCTTTGGCTGTAGTCCCCATTTAAAGGGAACAAGGCGCACGGGGATTTCTCGGTCCCTAAGCTGGAGGTATAGAACAATTCTCTGAATCCCATGGGAGCTATTGCTCAATCAAGTGTGGTAAGAAAAGAATCTCTGCATGAGACACTACCACAAAAAAAAAAAAAAAAAAAAACATGAAACCCTGTGTATGTTTATGTATGTGTGTCAGGGGAAATGATATTAAATTCACGGGGAAAAAATAGAATTAGATATCAAAAACAGGATTAAACCATAAAAATCTATCCACTATGGAGAATCCAGTTTGTAAGATAATCTTTTCTATAAAAGGGAGAATATTAAAGTAAATAACTCAGAAAAGCCCAGGAGAATCTGAGCTTTCAGTAACCAGCCAGATGGAGAATGCAATATAGGCAAGAGCACTGCATGCCACACTTCATATGCCTAAGAGGAGGAGGGGGGGGAAAAAAAAAAAAAGAAAAAAAAAAGCTATTTCTGGGGAATGTCATTGCTCTTCATCGTTTTGTCAGTTATTTCTTCATTCTGCTCCTCCTCATGTGCATCGACACCACTATTAGTAAAGACAGTCATTAGCTGAAAAGTACGATTTTGTTGTGGCGCTAATCACAAGTTTCCTGCCCTCTGCTACAACACGGAGAAGTCCCAGCTCTGCGCTCCGACTCCCTGCCACGCTGCGATCTGTAAATACACTTCTTGGACCAGAGCAAGAAAGCCAACTGAAAGGTACACATCAGTCTGAATGTGCTTTTCAGTCTTCATTGTGTGCAAGCAGACAGGGCTGTTATTTTGTCCTTTTCCAGGGGAGCCTATGCAGACAGGTTAGAAATGGGGACGGACTCTTTAAGGGACAAGCCAGTGCTCATGACAGCCTGCAACCTGCAACACGATGGTCCAGCTCCATCCCCTTCTAACCCTTCCCACCTCCACCCAGCCATCACATTACAAATTTACCGTTGGAAATTGCCTGCATTTCTGAACATCTGACACAGCACATACTCCAAAAAATAAACTGAATGTATTTAACTTTCCAAAAACAGCCCCTAGCTTTACTGTGTCTTAGTTAGTCTTTCAGGAAAGAGCACAAACACCCAGGTTTTGGGAGGTCCTAAGCTATGCCACAGTATGCTGCCATTCCTCATACGTACGCAAGCAATAGGCAAAGAATTACAGCTACTAAATCACCATGTTATTTCAGAAATGTGTTTATTCTATTTAAATTATTTTTCCTTTCTTTTATTTATTTATAATGAAAATTAAACCCTTTTGTGGTAAAATGAGATTCTGAGACTTAACTAAACATAAAGGCTGCAGGAACACAGAATAAAACTTAATTGCACAGCACAGAGAAGATCATAAATGAGGAATCACAAGTCCACAGTACAAACTATCTAAAACTCAATTAAAAGCAGACAGATGCCAAGCTAAACAGAAAGATGGTATCCCAGGGAAGGAAAAAAAAAAAAGGCATATTCATTGTAAATGAACTTTGTTTTCTAAATACCCACGGGGACCTAGAGTTGGTATCTAAACGTCTTTGAAGATCACGGTCCCAGCTATCTCCAGCAAGCTTGCATCCACCCTTCTCTGAAAGGCCCCACTACAATCAGTGGTCTAATTCTGGATCTCCTCCTAGCTTGTGTTAATTATTTACACGTGTAGAGTTATAGTGTGAGCTGGTCTTGAGCATCACAGCCCAAGCACCAGCAGAAACTCCCACCTGACCTATTACACGACTAAGACAAGAATCATTCAGCTCTTGCAGGAGGTTTTATCATCAGCTTTTATCTAAACAATGATAATATCTGCTACATTATCCCACAGGAACAGAATTCTGTTTCATCCAACAGTTTGAGGGTGCTTCCTTTTGGCTGACATGCCATAGTCAAGGAAAGACATGGACAGGGAGCCCATATAGGAATAAAAAAGGAAACAGAAACCTGTTCAGAACAAATAACCAAATAGACATGTACTTTACTGAAATATATCTGTGTTTCTCTTAAAACATAGTTCCAAAAATGTACAATTGTTTAGTGTGAAAAACAAAAAAAATCAAGCTTTAGTGATCCCTGGCTTTTCAGCTGCATAAACAACTTGCCCTTATTTTGATTAAGGAGAGCTATTACATGTTTCTCCTGAAGCTATTATTCTGCTAGGAGCATGCTGTAATTTACAAGTCCCTCCAAAAATGTCCCTTTAATGAAATGAATAGGAAATTAATGCTGTCAGGCAGAAGGCTTTTAGCTAATAGTTTCTAACACTTCCCTCTCTGAGAAATTGGAGAGCAATTTTAATTTACCAGCTATCTAAAGGTGAAAACAACCTGTAGTTTCACTGATAGCAACTCGATCCTCTTGTCTGCAGTCATCAGGCATTTTTGGTTTGGGGATAGTATACAGCAACCATTGAAGTCTTCAGCAACATTGACAGCAGCAAGTGCCAGGACCCAAAGTGACGAGAAGTGCAGAAAACAGCACTCCACTTAAGGCACAAACGGGTCTAAGGTGCATTCCTATTCCTAATACGATCAAGAGAAGACGGATTTAAAACTTCCACTGGCTCCTATGCATCGATGGAGATGTTAGATAAGACCATAGCAAGACCAAAATACACATTTGTCACAGAACAGTGGAAGGGTCTACCCAGACCGAGACCCAGAAGAGCAGGCATGTTGCACAGGAACAGCGAGATAAGAGAAATAATGTCTTTACATTGGTCCAAAGCAATGCCATGGAAAAAATGGCAAGACTGATTTAAAGGTTGAGACAGGAACTGATAAGATCATCCTCAACCAGCATTAAGAGCAATTTAAAGCGTGCTAGTTTCATACTGTTTTCTTATTCAGAAAACATAAAAGTACTCAGTTTGCTGAAGGACTCGAGTACCCTTCCTAACGCTCACACAACTGTGGCTAGATCCTGGGCTAGTCAGTGGGGTCTCGAGGCCACAACAAAACACCACCAGTTTGTACTGGAAACGCAAACCTTCATCTCTGAATGGCAGCTGCAGCAATGGGAACGAGACAGACAGACAACCATCAGGAATGAGATCAGGCTCTAAAGCAGAAGTGTGCAAACGATTCAGGGATGCAACATCTGCTGCTGTCAAGTCAACAGCACACACCACAGAGCCACATCACCACATCTGCTGCCTGTTCTTACTATGGGAGTGCAAGATACCAGCTGGCAAGCACGCTCTGGAACCAGTTCTGACCTCACACTGACATCATATTACTGGAGACATTTCAAGTGTGAAAGTACCGTCAGTGAGATAAGCACTGTCCCTTTTTCTCTGAGGAAAGGTGGCACAGAAGGAAGGGCATGGCCGGACAGCTGAACCCGTGCTGATGATAACAGGTTGTGGCGCTCAGGCACGGCCAGTAACGCTGATCCTGGAGTCTCCGAGACAGAGATGGAAAGCCACGACTCTCCCATTAGGAAAAGTTAGGTAGGGAAGGACACAGGGAGTACTGGCTGTGCTTCTCTCCTATTAATTCTTCTCTCAGGAGCCCTACTTTGAAGCGCTCTTGAATTACATGCCTGACACTCGCTTTGAACATGCTCTCAAAGTGATGAATGTCCCCTTAACCGACTTTTTATTTTGAAATACATTATTATATGGCCTTCTAGAGAGATGGAGTTGTCAACCGCGTGAATGACAAGCCCTGGCAGAAGACCAGAGCACAAACCCCCTCTTCTCACTGTCGCCTGAACAAACCTTAAAGCCGAAACAAAAGCAACTAATTAATCATTGCTCACACGTCATCTAATAGAAAATGGGTTCCAGCAGATGTAGAAATACACAGACTATTGATGATTTTTTTTTTTTCCCTGGGAAACAGGCAAGCTTTTCAAAGGCGGCGAGAGACTAAATTCTACTGTGGCTGGGCCCAGCTCACAAACAGGGCTGGCTTTTCCAAGCTTAAACCTTGCTACAACTTTTCAAATATGGTATTCGCTATCAATCTGTAAAAAAGACAATCTTAAAAGAAAAAAAAATCCTACAGTACATCATCCACTAAGCACTTTTTTATTATATTAGTAAACAATCTATCAGAGACCTTAAATATTAACTTGACTTTTTGGTCAAGAAGCCATGAATTGCTGAGACCTAAGAGAGGATGCAAAGATTCATGTTATGTGGGACATTTAATCACAAAAATAAGGAGAGCTCTGAGGCAAAGCAGCAGCCAGTCTCTCCAGGCGGCACGTATCATCGCTAGGATACCCACAGACCAGCTATCACACTTACGGGATTGGTTCACATCAAGAAAAAAAAAGGCATGGGGGCAAAGACCAGACCCATGGCCTTGGATCTCTGTGCTCAGACCCGTAATTAGGGGAACTCAGGTCACGCTTCCTTTTTCTTTCTTGCTATCACTTTGGACCAAAGGATCTGTCCTTCTGCTCTTCATTTCAGCACACTTCACAAAGGAGACCCCAGGGGGCAGGGGATGGTTTCTCACAAAACAGCCTTATCTTTGCCATCAGAGCTGTCTCCTGTAAGAGGTCGATTTTGCAGGGAGAGGAAGGACTGGAAACTGGACTCCCTGGCAGCACTCAGATCATTAAAATTCCTGCTTAAAGAAACCCCACACTTTTCTTGAAACTGGGGGACAAAAAAAAGCAAGCATCCTGACGAGTTCTTGGAAAGGCAGGGCTCATTCCCAATCAATCCCCTGTGCCACAAGGATGCTTAATTTCTAAGTTGTTCAGGCTGTCCGCCCCCCACCTGAGCAGTCACCAAGGGCCAGTCTCTCAGGGCAGGGCTGAACCCTCTGCATGTGAAGATGGCACCCTCATCAGATGGTTTCTGCTTCTGTTGTGTATCTTGCACCAGAATCACAGCATCAGCAGATCCTTTTTTTTTTCCCTAATAGGACAGCCATTGACCTACATGCTGGTATAAAATACCCATGTCCACTAAAACCAGTGTCACCAAGTCCAACAATGGTTTGGTGAAACGAAACTCCTTGAAACAGTAGCTGCAAGAAAAAGGAAGGCTTCCATCTCCACATTCCTTTATTTTTTAAAAGCACCCAGTTAACTTGGAACTTCAATGTAAAAATAAATTTCTCCCTTACCTTATAGGTATGTACAAACTCATCACACAAAAGGACACTACGCCCACAGAATCCAGTCTATCCCCTTCAAATTTATTTCATCGCCTGCTTACTTATATCTGTTTCTGTGTTTTCAAAATCCTCTCCCTGTTCACAATAAACACGTCACCCTCTTTGTCTCTCTGCAACTCACATACTGGTTTTAATAGCTTTGCTCTACAACTTACTCCATATGTTTCCTTCCCTCCAAGTAGAACCGTTCTGCCTGGCTTCCCTTTCGCTCTTAATTTCCTAATAATTAGACTGACTGCATAGCGCTCTTTTTTTTTTTTTTTATAAAAAAATCCCAACACACACAATGCATTGCATATAGATTACTAGTGGTCTACTTTATCGTTATCATTTTCAGCCTCCACTTTGTTAATGTTCTTGTTAGGTCATATTAAATTGTTCTCTACCAAAAAAAAAAGATGAATGCTTCCTTTATTTTTGTCTCATTAAAAAAAAATAAAGAAAGAAAATCAGAGACAAAAAGAAAATAGGTCCCTGGCCATCCACTCCTCCTGTCTTTGAGTGGAGGACAACTGCAGTCAGTCCTCAAAACAAAAAATAAAAAAATAGAATCGCCCATGCAATTCTGAACCCTTTATTGTCCCTGAGGTCTAGTTGACAGCTTTCAACAATAACAGCAGTTCTATGGACCTGTATTATTCCATTTTACTGATGAAGCCTATAAATGCTAGCCTAAATTTGTAGGCATCTTTTACTGCAATGGATATTAAATTCTGGCATTCTGGAAGAATATCACCACAGTCAATATATGGTCTAGTTAGTGTGGTTTAGTCTTTTTATTATGTTCACCTTTCCCATGATGACATTGCATTGTGCAGTAAGTTGCATTTCCTACGCATTTACCTCTTGTCCTTGAAAGCTCTGGTTAAAATGGAGTAATTCCATGAAGGATTTGGCCTATAAGGCCAAAATCCCATAAATTCTGTTTGCTTTGGTAGTCCCAAACCATGACAGCTACAATGAACCCTACTAAATCAACCCATCACTTACATCTGTCCACAAGAACATCTCTTAGAACTAACCACACTAGCTTTCTGAATCAGCATCTTTCAAACGCACACACACACCCAGTGCTACATCTGAGCCCGGGATCACAATCTGCCACCCGTGCAATTCACAACAGATCCAGGAGACCTCCCAACTGCTCCCTTGGTTATCTTACCTACGCTCCAACCCACAGAAGATGGGAAAGCTGCCCAGATGCTGAACTCACAAAGCTCTCCTCAGACAAGGGCTTTCAGCGTTACTGAAAAGGAATGCTTCTCTACATTCTCATTATTCCCCTCCTGTTTCTTGCTGACACATGGGCACAGAGTGGGTAATACCTAGCGCCAAATTTGCTGGATCGAAAACCAGCGGTATTTGAAAATTCATACAAACACTTGTGCAAAAGAAAAGGAAAAAAAAAAAAAGTTCACCTAAAACCTAAACCCACTTTTCTTCCTGTCAGTGCTGCCTCTCGATGGCTTGGGTAAAGGGACATTCCTTGTATCATTCTTCCAGCCTTCTTTAGAGAAATGACATTTCCGAGCTGTTATACTCTCCACCAAACCCTCCAAAAGAATTTCCTACCAAATCTCCCCCAGCAGACCCCCAGCAACCAGAGCCCGCAGTTGCTGTATCCTTCACCCTTTTCTTTTAAAGGGGCAAAAAAGAGGTTTCTGTTGTTCAGAATATTTTCATCATGTCCAGAGGACTGACTGCACTTGTTTCCTTTCAGATTGGTAGAAAAGTATATCCAGAAGGACAATCTTACCAGCTTATTGCCAGCTTACCATTAAAATCTAGCCATGTCCACACTACTGGAAAAGGCACTCACGCAGGTGTGCAAATGGGACACACATACACACAGGGCCACGAAGTACTTTACTACCTACAAAAACACGAGTAAGCGACTACGGGCTCTGCATACCTGTAGCCAGGTTTGCAGAGTACAGTGGCCTTGGCATCAATGCCAGCTTCGCCAGCGGTCTGAACCCAGCTGGCAGAGCCGCAGGGGTGACACGTGCAGCTCGAGGCAGGGTTGGGGGGGCTGCATGTGCCCCTTCGGATGGTGCTGCTGCCAGAGACCTCGTGCCGCAGGGCACCCACTTCTCGGGCTAGTTGTTATCAGCGCCTGGATCGCAAGACCGCACAGGAGTGCTCGCTGTGAAGTAGGACCTCCCTGTGCTACGCCTGGATAAACTCACTGCTACCCCCCCGGCCCCTTTCCAACCCTCTCTTTCCAAAGCATCAGCCACCTCATTCCCTTTAGGCTTTGTAGAACGAAAAAACACTCCTGGTGATTTCTTTGGTTTGTGGTTTTGTTTTTTCCTCCTCACCTTGTTTGTTCTCAGATTAGTAAATAAGCACATCTTGCATGAAATTACAGTAATTAATGAGAACCCTTTTCATGATTTGGCTTTAGTTCAGCCTTGAAAACTTGGTTTGAAGTAGCTGGGGTATGGTTCACAACTGGTTTTTGCCTTTTTTTTTTCCTCCGCGATGTCTGGATTTCTTTCAGCCAACAGGCTCCCTGGCACGGAACGGTTTGCCATAGCCTCTCACTTACTATAAAAACAGAAGAAAAAGAATTGCCATACAAATCTGTCTTTGCATGACTTGTTCTCCCTCCATTTCTCCCATTCTCAAGCCTCCACAAAGCTGTTCCCACTCGTGCCTGGCCACAGATCCATCACGTTAAACATTTCTATTGTTCCTGGTTGAAATGCATCTTTGCAAAGCTCACTTTGTTAATAGTGCTCCCGAAATGCCAGAACATGTGTTAAGCACTGTCAGCCCCTCTGCCTTTTGAAATATGCCCTCACACAGGGCATCTTTCAAAACAATGAATCCTGAATATTTAAAAGTCAGCAGCAGGGTAAGAAAAAACAAGCATCTCCATAGCCAATGATTACAACGCAGGGGCTTATTTCTTCTTTCTTTAAATTGCAGTAATGAACTTGAGTGTTTTAGAAAAAAAACCAGGAGACAAGGGTGTTGCTGAGAGTCGGTAATGGATTTAACGGCTGCTTTGTCCGTTACCGAAATTTGACTCTGAATCACTCGCTGGCCCCAAACAACCCCCGGCCAAGCGGTGCAAGCGAGCGGTGGACGCCCGGGGAGCGCCGCGGGGCCGTGCACAGGCCAGGGGAGGCGGGCAAACAAGAGGCCGATTCAGAGGAACTGGAAGGGATCCCAGAAAAACAAACAGTGGAAATACTTCAGCCACCGAGCTGGGACGTGAGCGAGCCTCTCGGAGGGCGTTGGTGCAGCCGGATCCCAGCAAAGGCTCCCAGCGAGCCGCAGACCCGGCACCAGCCCCGCTGCCCGGGAGCGTGCCACCAGCGGTACGGCACGCCTCTTTGGGGTGTCTTCTCTGGTGGCGTTTTCAGCGAGCAAAATGCACGCACGGCGGTGAAACGTCAGGCTGCTCGGCCACCAGGCGCATCCACCGGTACTTCACACGTGGGCTATACTCACGGGAAAGCGCTCACTCATTGCGCTCCATGGGAAGCGAAGCAGCCCCACCGCCTCGAGAATAATTTGTCATTAATAATAACACACTGATATAGAACTTTTCATCCCAAAGGATCAAAAAAGCAATTTACAATCTCAAAGCAATTTTCAGAGTGGAATAGTTTGTGCTTTAAGGCACATGCTGCGACGTGGCTCAAGTGTGCCTGGGCATGTGTGCGTGCGCATGGCGCACGGAAGAGGTGTGCCATGACGCTGACTCAGCTGACACCCACCCTTGGCACCCCAGGGAGAAGAAAGGGTGGCAATGGGTGAACTAAACACTGCAGGGGAAGCAAAGCCATCTGCTCTACTAAATTCAATAGGATGAAGCCATTAAGGTCACGTTTCTCCTCCTTTGGGCAGAGGCAACAACACTCCATGCATGAATCGGTGCAAAAGGAAGCGGCAGTGGACCAACTAATGGAGGTTTCTGAAAGGAAAGGTGAGAGCAGACCAGAAAGGAGACCACCAGTTCCTGCACTCATGCTTTTTTTGCCGCCCAGAGCTCCGATGCAGTGCTTGCTGGACGTCGGTAGTTACTATCAATCAATATGCCCTTGATGCTTTTGTATCTCTCAGGCTGGAGGGGCGGGGGGCAACCCAAACAAAAACCAGGCAGCAACAAGGACTACTTTTTGGTCACAATTTCAAACTGCAACCTGAGTGCCAAGTCTCTCTTGCACAGCAAACCCTGACTTCAAAAAAATCTAGGCAACAATTGAGAAAATAGAAAGCTGTACAAATATTAGCAAGTTTGTACTATTCTAGAGTAAGGTATTTCTTTTGTATACCTTCTATACCTTCCTCCTCTTAATGCTGAATGCATAAGCTGGAGAGATAAAACTGTAACTTTTGCTTAATGACCACACAGAGGAAAGGACAACGCATCTCTCCAGGGAGCGTGGGTTGCATGTGGAATTTTTCACCATAGGTCACTGATTCAAATCTAACCCACTTTGCTAGTGACTCAGATGTATTAGTGTCTACTGTTGCTTGGTGGCTTACAAGTAAAATGTTTTTTCGATCTCATCTGAGTTCTTTGCGCACACAAGTCTCCGGTTTATATAGGTCTTGTAAAATTGCCAGCCACAGCAAGAAGGATGAGGGTTGACAGAGTGAAGAGGTTTTCCCTTCCCAGCTGACCCAGCAGATCTGTGCAGATCTGGATTGGAAGGTGGGATCTCAGTCCTACTGACACAGAATCATAGCATCATTAAGGTTGGAAGAGACCTCAAGGATCACCCAGTCCAACCATCCCCCCACCACCTATTACCCACTAAACCATGTCCCTAAGTACCACATCCAACCTGTCCTTAAACACCCGCAGGGATGGTGACTCCACCACCTCCCTGGGCAACCCGTTCCAATGCCCGACCACCCTTTCAGAGAAGAAATTTCTCCTAATCTCCAACCTGAACCTCCCCTGGTGCAACTTGCAGCCGTTCCCCCTTGTCCTGTCACTAGTTATCTGCGAGAAGAGGCCAAATCCCAGCTCACCACAACTTCCTTTCAGGTAGTTGTAGAGGGCAGTAAGGCATGACCTTTGCATACCTCTTCTTCCGATCTCCCTTCTGAGCCCTTTATTTTTTTTACTTACCTAATCCTCCCCTTTGGCTTTCCTACTTACAACGCAAGTACACTTTCAGGTCTCTGATTTAAAAAAAAACATCAGCTAATCAACCAGTACTGTTAGCACTTCCTCTTATCTTGAAGTACAGATCTCTCTTCTTCATGTCTCACCCCTTAGCTTGTTGGGAACTCAGTTCATATAGGAGCTCAGAAATTAAAACAGTCAAAACGAGGTTAGAGGATGAGGTCAGGTGGAGAAATCCCCATTGCTACTCCACGCAGCTAGTTTTCTTTACAGTGAAGTTGTGTTTAAAACAGGTCTGAGTATGAAGCATTGTCAATACCAAGACTTCTATCCCTGCTAACCCTGGGAATTAGTTTATGAATTTTCCCCTTGCAGACAGAGCCTTAAAAACACACTTCTGTGATCTTCGGGGGGAGAAAGACAAAAGGACAGAAAAACTCCCACTATGTCAAATATTTATAGAGCCATGAATCTGTTTACCTGGAGGATAGGTAAGATAAACAAGTATGCCATATATCAGGTTGTATCCTGGAATGGAAGATTCTACTGATCTTTGCAAGCTATCCGTCTCACATCCATGAATTCTTTTGTAAGACTACACTGAAATTTTCATTAAGCATTTGGGGATTTAAGGAATCTTTTGTGTGCATTAAAATCAATATTAACTTGTATTGTTCACTGGCAAGTCACTCTAATAGCATTACACAAAATGTTTTCAACCATACTGAATGAGTGATGATGGCATAAACCAGTTTTGAGGAAACTTTGATTGCATTAAGTGCAGGGTTGTTATTTTATTCTTAAACAGTCTTTACCAGCATCAAAGGGATATAATTGAAATATGTGGCAATGATTTCAAACGTTGATGGCTGCTGACATATGATTTCACAAACATGCAGACAGAAATTAAGATAGCACAGGCTATTACGGCTACAAATAAACTTTTAAGCAATTTAGGAATACATTAAAGGGAGGCAGAACACTCAGAGGACTGAGCAGCTGACTCTCATGGCTTCCAATGAGTAGGTAATGATAGACAGTGCAGCACAGCAAGAGCGCTTACTGCCAGGCAGAGCGGGTCTGGAAAAGCCAACAGTCTCCCCACCCCCAAAACATTACAGATAAGAGCTGTAGAACCAGGATCCTGCCTGCACTGCACAGCCACAAGACTCCCTGGGAACTTTTGGGTTTTGACCACCAGCTTCCATGGTGGCTGAAGAGTTTCATCTGTGCTTTGATGAGCCCCCAGCATGAGTGGGTTTCATCCCAGGATGGGACACCGACCCACACACGTGTCCCTAAGGCTTCTGAACGCCAAGACTCACTCTACTGTGAGTGCCTCCATGTGACATTCAACACGAGTGCAAGCTGGGGCCTCCTGCTGTGACAGACGGTGACATTTCCCCTGCCTTGCAGTGGAAAGGGAAGAATCAACTGCTTCCTTTAAGGATGCAAAGCCTTCAGCATTAGCTAATATTGCATTCAGAGCATACTATCAACGCGGTGCCAGTAAAGCAGCTTTGCTTTCACTGCAGTAGGATGGAAATCACTTTCTGAATTTCTGCATTCCTTATTGTTGTATACATGCGCAGGAGTGTGTGCGCGTGTGTGTGTGTGTGTGTATATATATATATATAAATATATGTATATATAAAAATAAAATCTCCAAGAACATCTGAAATGAATAGAAGAGTCTCTTTCTCTACACGCTGACCAGGGAGCGACACATCACCCCTATGAGAGTCCCATCAGGAGCCATCCTAAGCACCCTCTTCCACTTCTGGGTCTTCCCTTCTGGGCTAGCCAGTCGACAGGGATGCCAGGTAACCTCTGCCCAACACTCCTCTACACTCTTCTTCTCCAATGTGGTCCTTTATGCCTATCTTTCCCATAGTATGAGTTACAAAAACTGTATTATTTTTGATGGAGTCACACTTTATGTGCTATCCAAATACATATCTTTGTTTTAAAAAGAAGAGGATTCCCAGGGGCTAAAGATTTTTATACTGATTTATGGCATATGCTGCTGAGATATGTATTATACATAAAATTAATGAGAGCTTGTTTCACTTTGTTTTTAAATCTAGGCTTCTCAGAGATTGTCCTCAAAGGAATAAATAAAACTCCCTCCCCAAATTATTAACAAATCCTACATACTGTGGCCAGATTTTCAAATTGCTCTAAAATGCACAGTAACATTGATGTGAACAGGATTACAGCAGTGTACTTCATTTCAAGATCTGACTGAAATGAACATTTCAGGCAGTTTAGCAATACTGGTACAGGCTGTTCCCATTTGTTTATTTAATAGTCAACGTTAAGTGTAAATTTGCAAATAATAAATGTGTTAATGACTATATTCATATGCACACACTTCTATCAAAACTTCTAATGAGGCTCGAAGCATAATAATAAACCAGCAAAGCAGCTGAACGTTCAAGCCAGCCCATAAGAGCTTCCCACATCTTCCCACACCCACCCACGAATGCAGACGCTCCCAGAGAAAGCAGAGCCAAGCAGGTGGGGAGAAAGGGGAGATTTGGGGGGACCATACAGACTACTGTGCCTTTTGCGAGCACCATACCCTCCCACCGCAGCAATGTTCTTGTGGTCCAGCACTGGCCACAGTAGGCGTAGGAGGGGGTGGCACTGGGGCGGCTGCCTTGGGTTAAAGCACGCATCGTTCTGCACTAAATATGGGACAGGACGAAAGCGACATATGTATTTACACTATCCATATAAATATGGCTTCAAAATATCATTCTGATATTATTTGTACAGAAAGACTTCTCAAAGACCCCATTACCTGTAAAAACCAAGCTCCCAGCATCCCAGCCCACCAGGTCCAGTTGCACAGACAGGCAGTAATCCTTGCAACCTTTCCAGTTAAGTACAATTTTCTCTCATTAGTAGAAAATTAAAGCAAAGCATGTACTTATGCTTAAGTGGACAACAAGGGATGGTGCAGAAGTCATTCCCGCTCCGCCAGGCCCAAACGCAGCGCATCAGTCGCCCGGTCGCATCCCCGCGGGCACGTGCTGCTAACCCCACAAATTACTGAGTTTCTCAAATCGGAAAGAAAGGAGCCGGAGTTTTGCAGGTGTTGTGGCTCTGGCAGTACCTCAGCTTCTTTTGGGAAGCTACAAGATACACCACAGGATGTGAAATATAAAAGAAAGAACTCCCCGGGTCGCTCTTTTACTGGCAAAGATGACTAGAAATTCCAGTTAAAACATCTGTATGGGTGAATCCAAAGTACGCACGCAGAAATAACACGACCAAAACCCCGGCCGTTACTGTCTCTCCCAGGTTTTAACGATCCCGGATCCGCCGTGCGCAGCCGGTTGACAGCGGGAGTTCAATCTTCACGTCTAACCGCCGCGGCAGCGGTTTCACGGGGATTTAGCGGGAGCATTAACGCGCCTCGGACGCATGCAACGTTTCTCAGCACCCAAGCTCCACGCGGAGGTCGGTGGCACGGCCGAGCAGTTTGCAAAGCAACGGGAACGGGCGCGTCGAACTACCC
>VWZZ01004465.1:741613-774718 GCA_013399095.1 Psophia crepitans | reverse complement strand
ACCCCGGGCTGCGCTACGGGCCGGCCGCCGTGTCCCGGGGGAAGCAAATCGCCAGTTTCGGTGGTTGCTCCACCGTTATTGACGTAGGTACCCGCGTGAAAGCGTGGGGCGGCGTTAATTTGCACCCGAAGTTGGAAATCGAGAGGATTTTGCCGAAATTCGTGGCGACCTGACGTAGGCACCCGCAACAGCGACCGGCAAATAACCGCTGTGCGGAGGGTACTCAGAGCCCAGGCACGTCGGCAGAGCCCAGCCAGCGTGCCCCGAACCGGAGGCAGCGTGCTCCGAGAGCAGCCTCGGCACGGGCGTAACTGGGTCTGCCTCTGCGCTGGCAGACACGCGTGGTACGGACACGCAAAGAAGAAAAGCGGTTGCGTTGGTGTCAGGGACGATTGAGGTCTGCGCGCTCCCCCTGCCCATTAGCTGAGTGGTTCGGAGCTGCTGGAAAGGTTTAGTCATTCCTGTGGGGGATAAAGGACATGGATACTCTGTCTGGGGATATTGATTGAGAAGGACACAAACAGCAGCTAGGATACTCTTCCAGTGACACAGAAGTTAATGATTTAGTGATTCGTGCAAGAAAAGCTGCCTTGCCACCTCTGGTAATTGTTTGCATGGCAGGGAGTGCCTTATGAAGTGACCTTGTCAAATGAGCAAAAGCCCCGAGCACGACAGAGCAGGTAACGCACTGGCACACTGCAGAGGTGAGTTTATCCATAAGCCCATCTCCACGTACACACGCACTCACTCTCTCGGGGTTTCCGCCTTGCTGAGCACAATTTCCAGCACCTCTTTTTAGGACAGAGTAGCTCCGCGCTGTTCTGCTCGTCCCATCCCTTGGTGAAAGATCCCAGGAAGCCCAACTCGGACTTTCTAACAGACAAGACAACTAAATCCTGCTCCCCTTCTTTCTCTCTACAAACACAGAGTATGAAAGCAAAATTAAGAGACAAAACCTTAGAGCAATCCGTCTTGGAATCAATGGGAGAAGCCGGAGAAGGGAAACTGCCTAACTTCTGGGGAACCACAACGCTGTAGCAGAGCACAGTTGCTCCCCACTTGGCAAGCACAGCAAAGCAAACCAAGTGTGAACCACTCAGAGTAAGAAAGGGGCTCAGCTGCGGGATTACAGGCCCCCAGAGACTGTTAATGGGCTACAGAGACTGTCACCTGCAGGCTACTGTTCGGCTCAAATTCACACTGGCTGGAAGTTTTTACCAGATGACGACTTGCTGGTGGTCTGTCTGGAATAACCCAGTGCCTTCCTATCTGCCTTTAAAAAAACCCCACTCTTCTAATTCACACTAATTTTGCTTTTGTGTCTGGTTTATGCTTTTCTCTTACCTACATCAGGATATTCTTTTTTAAGTTTCATGCCTACCTAGTAAATCCAAAAAACATTGGTGTGGAGAGGACGCTTTTTGGAGGAATGCCATTTAACTTTGCTCAATAAAACAAATGGCCTGTGCATTCAAAAGCACAGCTCTCGATGCTGCTCCATGGAAGGAAAAAAGAAAAAAAAAAAAAAAAGCATGTGAATACTTTTGTTCTCCCTGTTTAGAAACAGCTAGAGTTTGCCACTGGATGTGTAACGTGTTACCCGTCAAGTGGTAAAACTCTGCACAAGAGCAGCTTTACGAGAAGTGTGGCTGAGCATCATCCCCCCACCTTGCCCTGGGGGCAGGCGGAAAGGAGGGGGAAATTATTATTTGGTATTTACACATCCACAGGGATTTGTAGCTTTTCCATTAAAGTCCTCAATATGAATGATATATTTCATGGTCTCCATGTTTTTAACAGACTTCTGTGATGGAACCACCCTGTTCTCCTTGAAACTAATGGAAGATTCACTGTTTCGATCAATTACATTCGCTACGCCCAGAAATATATACATACATCAGACCACATTGCTTCCCAGCACCCACCACACCTCCCTCTGAAACACAACCATTCACGAAGATGTCTAAGGGACTCAAACATTTTTCCTAAACCATGTCTAACTATTTACACTTAACTCATTGGTGTGACTCCAGTTTCATTTCAGTGGTGTTATACCTGTGCAAAATTAAAGTACTGTTGGAGCTAAATTAGGCCTAAGACTTTTAAAGTCCCATCCTGGTTTCATGAGGGACTAACTAAGGTACCTCAGGAGCACCGGGTACACTCAGCCTCTTCCTTTTTCTTAACCCTTATTAATCTTCTAGCTAAAAGCAGAACTTCTTTGACACGTGTAACTCATATACTCCTCCCTCCCCTTGAAAATGTACAGTGTTAAGCACATAAATCATACTGAACATTACCAATCTAAAGGGAAGTGACAGATGACTGTGACTGCCATTAAATGTTTATTGCATCCCTGCCACATAATGCAATTAGATGGCAAGAAACATGTAATGTGTATTGCTCTGGTGGGAGAATGGAGGAATTATTGGATTTTCTCTCTTAATCTATTTATATCTTGCAGTGGGGGCATTAGGTAGATTAAGCTAGGGACAGTGCCCCCCTTCAGTATGCTAAGTAGTGTTTGTCACTCATTGCATTATACGGCAATAACGGCTGTAAGAGTCCTGCACGTCGCAGTAATACTGAACCAGAGGGTAAGCGCCTGAAGAAGTCTTCTGCTACCAAAGTACTCTTTTAGTACCCATTTGTAAGTGCTTCTCAAATGAGGGGCAAAATCCATTAAATATAAATAAATAACCAGAGTTAGTGATTTTTTTTATATCTACAGACTGGTGCTACAAGAGTATCAACTTGTGAGATGTGCTGCTTTAATAAAACACCACTGTGCTGCTTCAACAGTGCTTTACATGCAGGTAGCTCTTCTCTACCTCTCTGTTGCGGCTGAAAAGTTCAAAGCTTAATGAACTCCGCTTCGCGGTAGCTTCTGGAGGTCAGCAAGTTAAAAAGGAACTTCATTTTAAAGTGGTGACATGAAGCCATTAGAGGGTACAAGCACAAAATAACAAATGAGCAGACAAGCGAGCAGGATTTAACACACTGTTCCAAGCTTCCCTATTGATGCATGCCCTTCGTCATTCAAAAATTATGCCTCATTATCTCTGCAAACCCCAGCTCAGACCCTGTATTTTTCTCATGCACCTCTAACACTGAATTGGCAGCCCAGCTTCTGCAGCAGGCTCTGTTGGGGCAGAGGGGTGGTTACATGGCGATGGCTTCAGCCACATCGTAGCCCCAGGGCCACATCCCGCTCCGTGGTGGTCCGATCCCTGCAGCCTCAAAGGCTCACTATGGATCTGTCAGCAGGTGGTTTTCCCAAAAGTTAATTAATCCTTTGAACACCTGATCTCAGACCCGTCCTCACGATTTTGCTAATTCAGGCTTCCTCAGCAGATTTCTAGGGTTTCCTGACTCAAACCTAGCGATGGTTGCTAATGGCAAGCTAAGTGGCCAGCTGTGGCTCCTTAATACAACCTCACGTAATTGCTGTTGTAACATCCTTCTCCTCCAGCCCTTGTGTTCATTCATCTGAGGTAATGGATAGGTAGTCCTAGAAACCAACGGCCTTTGTTCATGCACAGATAGATTTAACGTGGTCAGGAGCAATAGAAGGCTTCTCCGAGGCACTGTCCTGATGCACTTTCACTCTACACTGTAGCAGCACAACTAAAAGTGTATCTTTCCCCAAGGTTAACCCCGCACTCGCTCCCTACGTCTGAGCACAGGACTTAGCCCTGCACAGCCTCCACTGCCTACATGCTTTTCCTGAGCCCACGTCACCTCACTTTTGCTCGGCACGCGCAGGAGCGTGCCTGGGATTTCTGAAGCCCCACTGCACTGCTCTTCGTGGTGCGACAAGCTCCACTGCAGTTTCCTACCAAACCATGGGAGGACACAGCCATCCACCCGGGCACGTGGCACAGGGCCCTGGAAGACTCCAACTCCTCCTGACATGACAGCCCGTGTGCTCTATGAACACATACGAGCGGAAATGAAACTGAACCCCTACGCAAAGCCACGGCTGCCAACCCAGCTTCATAGCACAAACAGTATAATTGATCCTGTTAGCTGCTTTCAAACAGTTTTATCTTCAGTCCCACCACTCTCTAACCTCGTCTTCCCCAGGCTCTCGTGCAAGTCACAGTGCTGCAGTCACAGCCACGACTAGCACCCGACAGCCTTGAGTCTTCTCAAAAGGGTGCACGGCTTTGCATTTGGTGACAGAGAATCTGCAGCCCTGCTAGCACTGAATGCGGTGGCAACTCACACACGGAAGGTCTCAAGATGCTGCTCTCACTGATCGCTGGTGCTTGGGGTAACACTTTGAGCTGCTGTCACCTCCTTCAGTACAAAAAACCAAGTAGTAGAGAAAAGTCTATGCAAAGAATGCTCCGTCGTTGTTGGGTGGGCTGGCAGCTCCGCACTACTCTTCTTGCGGCTGCCATGTGTGGTATTTCAGGGGGATTACAGACACTCCACTTCAGTAAGAGATCTAGGCCAGCAACTCAGGAAACAATGAGGACTATTCTGAACTCACCGTTTGGCCCGAGGAATTTGAGAGCTGTGACTAACTGAGCTTCAACTCAAAACTCTCATTTACACATTAACACGCTAACAGGAGCGCAGACCTTCCACGGAGCCTTCTGCTCCTCTCCGAGATTAAAGGATTGTAAGGGTGGAAACCTCCTCTCCTGGGGGTGGGCAACTGCCAGGTGAGACCGTAGGTGCCCTGCAAAGCCTGAACCGTTCTGCTGCTTTCCAAGGGCTTTGTAGCAATTCAGTTTTCACGCCTTTTCTTCTTCTGTCAGGTGAAATATTTGAATTGCTCTGTCTGATGATGGGATATATATTCACAGTGAAAATCCCAATCCTTTCCACAGTGTTATTTTTACAATGAGCATAGGAACGCTAGAAGTTTCTGACTGACACCTTTTCATTAAGGAGAGAAAAAAACTGCACACATCTATCAAATCTCTAGATGCAATAATGTAATACGATTATTGCTAAAAATAAGATCAATTTATGGTACAAAAATCAATTCTAGCAATTTCCACTGCCAGATATATTGCTTTTATGTCCTTTTGTGTACAGTACTTGAACTAACTAAAAACTGACACTCAAAAGTTCTCATATGAACAGCTCAGGTTTTTAAGAAACTAATGTGAAAAAAAAAGAAAAGTATTTTCTCAAGCTCTTGAAGTGGACCCAATGGAGCCCTCCTGGAAAATACTGCAATATAAAGTCAGCAGCGCTGCAGTTGTTTACACTCAAGCAGAAGCTGTCCATGCAGAAAGGCTTGGTCTCCTTCTGTTTCCTAGGGCTACAGTAATTTGATGGCAGGTAACTCATCTGTAAGCTATTCAGGCAAAGCATATATTTTCTTGAATTAAGACAAAGGAAACTCATTCTGTCTGCCTCTCAAATTTGGGAGATTAATAGTATTATGAAGGGAAGGTTTTATTACTACATGTAAATCAGGCTTGGAAAACTGAAGAGTGGAATAATAGTTCATCCTCCTACAGAGCCAGTTGAACACCACTTTGCAAAGTGGCAAGTCGTTGCATTTTGATGTTTTGTGGTACTGCAGAGCATCTGCAAACCAGTCATGCTATTTGATAATCTTTTTGGTATTTGATAATATGGTACTAAAGGCACAAGTGAACAAAAGGCAGCCAGGGAATTATTTGTGAATTGCACAATATTGGTATTCAGTAATTAAGCCTTAGAATTAGTTGGGAGAGGAGAGCATTAGACTTCAAAATTGCTCTACTGAGTACAATATTTGTCTTCAATGTCAAACACATTTATTCAACTGAATCATGCAGATCCGCTTCCAGGCTTTGAGACTTTATGCCTACTGAAGGGCTTGAAAATGACTGACTCCAGCTGAAGACGAAAGCCTTTACCATACACTCACAGCTGAATCCCCAACCCCTTTCATTGCTCTACTTCAGCAGCCAGGCAGGCCTGCAAGAATTAAACCCCTATTCTTTATGTGCAGGAATATCCTGGTTTATATAATCTCATGTAAGAAATACTTATTTCCCTGACTCCTTGTTTGACAGTAGGCTTCTGGAAGTAAATGTTTACTACATATTCAATCTTGTTTCTACTGAAGCCAGTTTATAAAAATCCCACTAACTTCGTGCAGAGCTGTCAGACAGTAAATGTTTGTTACAGACTGCTAAAACGGAGTGATTTACATCTTATAAAGGAGGTATCCGTTAGAATACAGATTTAACTGAAAGTGAAACAGATTATGGGCAACAAAGAGGGGAATTTCGTTGTGAAACCGATGCAAGGGACTATAAAACATCTGGAAGATGTTAGTGACTGCATTGGCTGTAATCACAAAGCATGCTATCTACCCTCTGAGAGCTGATTCTCCTTGACTTAAAGGGGAAAGAAAAAGTCAAGCGAGATAGTGGATGTGGTGTTACTCAGCGTAAACTGGCACTCCTCATGCAAGCACTGATAAAATACCAGAGGGAGGCTCTGGCTCTGCTGGTTCTCCAAAGTGGAGAGAGGCAGCCTAAGCTCCTTCCCGCCGGGTCGGAGTGTCACCACTGACAGTCACTCAGGAAACATGGCATCTGCTCAATCCCAATAGGTCAGGCGCTGCACGGCCTCCCACTGCTTCTCAACCCTGCGGATACTTTGAGGAGGGAGGAACCGCTCTCTCCTTCTGACTTACCCTCTTTCTCCATGCATCCTTCTTCCCCACTTTCAAGAAGAAAAGGTATATGTGAAGTCTCACAGATTTTACTGTTTTAATTTTTTTTCCTCCCTTAGAGAGATTTTAGATGCTCAAGACATTTTTTCTCTAAACAAATACACGCAGTTATGAAAGAATAGAGTATATTCAGGTAAAACGCCTAGCGTGAAGGTAGAGGCAGAATGCGATGGAAGAAATCCTTACAACTGGAGCAGGAGAGCACACCAAGGTGTTTCAGTCTCTCCTCTCCTCTGATTTTCTCCTGCATCCTCAGGGGTACAAATTCAAAGGAGCTGAAAATTGGCACTCCCCATCCTGTTTTGAAAGGCAAGTTGTGCTCTGCCATTTAAGTGATGTTTTGGTTTGGGGTTTTGTTTGTTTTTTTTTCAAAAGTAGAAGCACATCATGAAGAAGTCCCATACAGGGCTGGTTCATTTGTAGCTTCATGCTGGGGTTCCCTGAACACCCTGGGTAAAGTGCTGTCTCAGGTCTTTCCACCGGCTGCTGTGGAGGCTGGGTTTGACCCCTGCCGAGTCCTTCCTCCCCTCCGCACCATCACCCTTGCTTCAGGTACCAGCCCCACTTCACAAAACTGCTCAGCTCTACCTGTGCCAGGCTATTGGTGTTCCTTTTAACTTGTTTCCTAAGAAAAATCTGCCTTTTACGTGGAGCGCAAGACAAGGGTTGTAACACAGCTGTTCAGGTTTACGTTTCCCAAAACGCGGTAACTCGAACGCGCATTTCAAAATAACCACAGCAGTTCTGATTGGCACTGAAAAACGGCAGCAGGGAGATCAAGCAGCGGCAAAAAATGAATTCTCATGGTCTTCTTTACACGCCTTATTTATTTCTTAGTTTTATTTACAATCCACTCTGAATATTATTCAGCTATGTTTGCTGTTAGCCAATATTCACGGAATTATTTTAACGGAAAAATTTTATGTACGCTTTACTCCCAAACTCTTTGGGTTGGCAATATACCATTTCACCTGGCAAGGCATACAAGATATTGAGAGCCATTCCTGCTTCCTAGTGCTAGAAAATAGTAAATCATAAGTGTGCTGCTGACACACCTCGGATATACAACAGAGTTTTAATACAAATTTTCAGACAAATGATCAATCACACCACAATTCAACGGACTATAAAGGATTTGCAAATAATTTCAATACTACCTTATCCAAATGCTGAAAAATAGTGGCAAGGATGACTGCAGGAGTTACAGAAATTAAAACTAGCAACATACTGACAAATATGTTGATCCGCATTAACACTTCTGTTTGCTCTGGGAGATAAAAAGCATTACAACTAATGACAGCGTCAACCTTATCAACAACGTCCAGAGAAGCAACAAAATATTTGGATAGCTGTTGGGACAGCTTCTGAAAATAGTCTGCAGAATTCAGTCAGAAACATTTGAAAAAAGGTTGCTGGGGGTGGATTTTTTTGCGAGATAGGCTGGTCTCCTGACTTGCAGGACCACCACCAGAGGCAAACCTGCTGCTCTGTCAGGACCATCTTTCAAAGTGATGTGCAGAAACAAAATACGACAATGAAAAGCATGCAAATTAACTGAACGTTTTAGAAACTTCAAAAAGATTCAAATTTAATTTGAGAATATTTGGAAGAAGTGTGGGCAGGAAGAAGATGGGGAATGAGGCAGAGATTAACTTTTAAGAATTGTTTCACATAGTCACAGAAGAAGAAATTGGAGAGAAAGGTTGAGGCTATGCTAGAGCAAATTTAAAATGCTTTAACATATTTCTGCTTTCATTTGTTTTATGCTCAGGGAATAGTGAGAACACACAGTTACAATGGATGTTATTTAAATACGAAGCAGAGAGCAAATCCTAGTGGCATGACTTTTAAGAAAGGAAGGAAAAATGCCAGTTCTCAATTACATGTTTTCGTTGGTCAAGTTTATGTACTGAACAGTTTACACAACACCGCAGCACTGCCTGCACGTATTTCTGTAGTCAGAGAGCAAGCCAACAGCAGAACTATTTTGTCTGGGGGACTCAAAACGACTGGAGAGCTCTGCCTCCCAGGTCCAGCTTCCATCACATCCTTCACTGACCCAAACTTGCCAATGAAGCCTTGAGTACCAGCATGCGCATATGAACAAGTTCTTAAACTTTTTTTAAAAATAGCTCTTTTTTATTCTCCTCTTTTATGTTAGGGCTGATGCCAAGACAACTGGCAAGACTGGATTAGTTAAAGTACATAAGCATATGTAACTAACATAATGGCTGCAAGAGATTAAGGCAGCCAAACTGTTGGTATATAACTGGGAATGGACACTCCTTTCCTCGTTTTCCTAAAGCTCCCCTTCCGACAGGAAAAGTTAGAACAGAATAGTTCAGTTGGAAAGGACCTACAACGATGATCCAGTCCAACTGCCTGAACATTTCAGGGCTGACCAGAAGTTAAAGCAAATTATTAAGGGCACTGTTCAAATGTCTCAAACACTGACAGGCTTTGGGCATCAACCACCTCTTTCAGAAGCCTGTTCCAGTGTTTGACCACTCTCTCTATATGTTCCGGAGTATGTTTTGGAGATTGAGATTGTCTAAAGGTATCATTTATTATTTCACACTGCAAACCAGTACCATATGGTCCGTTGTTTGCCGTTACACGACATCCTGACTGCTGCATCTTTCCCGCACCTTCTCACAAAACAAAGCAGCACTTTTAAGTATTTCTGCTCTTACCAATTACAATGCAGCACCCTCAGGGCCTTAGAAAAAAAAATAATTTGGAGTTTCTAGTACTGCAAGACATATGTAACTCCCGCATGATGAGCCCCCAGTGGAAGCCTTGTGAATAAGGATCAAAGGGAAATTGGTATTTCCTGTACGTTGTATCCAATGGACACTGCTACTCACTACATCATGTGTCTATGGTGTGGCATGCATCTAAAACTTCAGCCCACAGTTCTTCTCCAGAGTACATCTACCTTAACTTCTCATAATGCCCATTTAAATGGTGCTAATACAATCCAGAGAACATAAACCCCTCATTCTGCCACTGAGACATGGCTTTACAGTATGAAAAACGCTAGAAGACATCACTCAGTTTTCACTCCAGAAAGCTGCTGCTGGCCCTACACTTGAGTTTCAACATGTTATTAATATACAAATGACTGACTAACCTAACACTTCAAAATATTCCACAGAAAGACAAAGGCTGTTATGGAAAGCACAGTATCTCCTGTCACCAAAAGTGGGAAGTTATATTAGATACATGAGTGTATTTCCTCAGCTCAAGCATTTGTTCTATCATGTATAAATTAAACAAAGCAGATTTATTTGAAGTACAAAGTACTGCACCATATATTGTCTGAAGTAGATTTATTATGTGCTAGACAGACAGACAGTCATTTAATACAATAAAAGTATGTGTAATAATCCTAATATCAAAGCAAGATTTAGAGTGGTAAACTATAAAATACATTTAAGAACAGAACAAAATCTTAAAGTCTTTTTCCTACTTTGCACAAATGAATGACATATCTGAAATTAATTCACACCTATGCAAAGGACCCATACAAAGTCTCCTTGACACTGAATTCCTACTAGAATGTTTTAAGCAAAACGTAACTCCTGTGTAAGTCACTCTTCATCCATTAAAAATTACAGTTTTACACCAAAGACAATGGAATGTCCTTAGGACAATATAAAAAAATGCAACTCCATTCTCCCCTATTTTTATCAGCAGTTTAAATTCCTCAATCGTAATCTGACCTTGAATGTAACAGACAAGTAAAAGGCAGTCTTGACCATTTTAACCCTAAGAGTGTTTTGCACAGGGACAGAATAAAAGTGCCTCTCTGTGTGGAAGTCCTAGTCAGGCTACTTGAAGGGCAGCCAGATGGTGCAGAGCCCAAAGCGAGTGCAACTCTATCATTATTCTCCTTTCATTTTGTGCAGTACTTACTACAGCATTTAGGAAAAATAATCTAATATTCATAGGTTACATAGCTTCCTGATTTGGAATAAAAGTTTAAAAAAAAAAAAAAAAAGGAACAGAAATCTTCCTGTGCAGGGTAAAATAAATACCAAGAAATTAACAACCAAAAAAGCCATGAAAGGTGTTTTTTAACTCTGTATTCAGTGAAGACCAGAGGATGAACTTCAATGAAAAACCCCTGCCTAGTTTTGAGCAAAACATGGTGGAGGGTTAATCACAGCCAGGAACACTTCAAAGGCTACTGCAACAGTCCCACTTTTTAGGTAATAATGATCTGTATGAAGCTTGAACTCTTGTTCCAGACTTCCAAAAAGCAAGGGGGTTTTTGGCTACTTGTCCAAAATATGTTGTCTTCTTGGCTGCAGTTACAGGGAGTCCATTTTCCTTCTGAGACCAGTCAAATGAGTGCAGATGCTTAGGACATATCTGCCCAGGCTTTAGCCCCTGCTTCTGAATTTACGGACAATGTGGTCTGCCTGTTAAAGCATATTTGGTACCAGTACCGCTGTACCCAGGGGCACTTATGTGCAGAATAACAACATTTCTGGGATTCAAACACCCATTTGGACCCAAAGGTATATAACAAATTAGTAACAAAGATTCTCAAACTCAACAGCAGGTAGAAACCTCATTTAGCCTGAAGAAGTCACCAGCTCCACCCTGTCTAGAGAAGCTCTTGGTATTCAAGGAAAAATAAACAGAGAGCCGTGTCACATAGGTCATCACTTCTTAACTTCCATAATGCAATAAATGCCAGGTAATTGTGCATGTTAATGGATTCCCAGACTGATGGGAAGTGCTGGGTGGGAGGACCCAGTGGAGCCAGGGATAAGGGTGCAGCCCACCCAGACAGCAGGGCCAAGGCTTTTGGAAATGGTTTAATGACTTTGCCCAACTCCACCATGGGATGGTTGAAGCCCAACACCTGCTGGCAAAGCCCCAGAAACTGCTTTAAGAGGAGCACCCTTAGGTCAGTAGCTATTTTTCTCCCCTTTGAATTACATTACCCCCTTCTCACATCATAAATCAGTCACCTTGACAACCTGCAGAAACCAGGCAGAGGGCGAGGCAGCACCATCTGTGGCAAAGGCATCGCAACAGCTTTTATTTTACTGGTAGACACATCATCAGCACTCTGCACAGATGTTTGGCAGGTGTGCTCACCTGC
Source organism: Psophia crepitans (assembly GCA_013399095.1). Classification (NCBI taxonomy): domain Eukaryota; kingdom Metazoa; phylum Chordata; class Aves; order Gruiformes; family Psophiidae; genus Psophia; species Psophia crepitans. Next base: position 762,905 of record VWZZ01004465.1, on the reverse strand, counting down.
AGGCACGCAGAGGCTGGCGTGCGCAGGTCAGGGACAAGGAGAGCTGAGTCACCAGGGCTGCAAACGTGCTACACACTCCTACCTCTGGCTGGTGCTGCCAGGTACCGACAGCTAAACCAGCTCTGTTCGCACTCATTTCCAGTGTCACGGGAGCATTTTTAGACAGCTCCGCACCCTCTCTCCTATGCCCCAGCCGGGCCACCAAAGCCATTGCTTACTCCACGTTCTCTCTCAAGCACGTTCCCAGGAAGAAAGAGTTGCCATTTCAGGAGCACGTACTATGTTTGCAAAGGATTGATTAATCCCAACTATCTCTCTTCAGCTTTGCATCCACCCATTCATCTTTTTGTCTCTCCATCTATGCACTTATCTCTTTCTCAGACTGGGGTTTTTCCAGTGTTTTCTGTTACAAAACTGGGAGCACCTACCTTCTTGGAAATGTACTGCCTGGAAATGTACCTGGAGATAGTGTATACAACTGTGCTTACTCCTTGCATTATTACTAGAGTGCCAGGGTCCAAATACTTCTTGGCATTCTCTAACCCTAAGTGCTCATTTAATCAATAACCAAAGTAATTCAGTAGTTTAGCTGAAGTAGAAATGAAATATTAGCAGCCATCAAAATGTCTTTAACTTTCAAATATACAAATCCACTGATGTATCAAAATCTCAGAACTACATGGAAGTTTAACGAAAATATTCAATCAAAAGGAAAATAAGCAAACCCTTGTTCTTTGTATTATTTATACATGGCAACAAAAGGTAACATGCCTGCCTGTCCCTCTGATTCACTTACATCCTGCAATGCATTTTAGATATATTGTTCAGGTAATCCTGCAGTTTTCTTACAGTTTCTCAGAAAGTTACTCCAGCTGGTTTCTGAGGGTGCTCCCTCCCAGGAAGACCCAAGAGATGGATTTTCTGGATACATCTTCTAAAGGAGGAGATAAAGAGAGCCTAAAGCACCGAAGATCTCTGTTCTCCATTTTATAAACACCAGAGCCTGAACAGACATTACTCAGAACCCAAACCAGTAACAGAACATGTAATGCAACTTAAAAAATAGAAAAAGGAGAATCAGCTTGTACCTGTTTCATGAGCTGAGAAATGCAGCAACAGCTAGCCCCCATTTCATGACAGCTAATAAAAGTGCAAGAGCTGAGCTAACGACCAATTCTGTGTTTTGGGATATGTCTCTTTACAGCCTGATTTTGCAGTGCTCTGAAGGAGACCAGAGATCCAGAAGGGGAAGTAAAGCCATTCACCCCCTCAGCACAGGCAAAGTCTCGACCTGCTACCAGACTAGGAGGCTTTTACAAGGGCGGTGAGTAATAGAAAAGCCACGTGAGGGGTGTCATAAGAATCGCACAAATTCACACACTTAGGAGAGGTGGCTGGGGCAAACCACTTGGCATGGAGCAAACCGTGGAGGACTGGTCCTCAGAGGCGCTGGCAGAGCAGGACCAACCACTTTGCAGGACAGCGCTCCTCCAACCTGGCTTTTGCGGCCAGCCACTGTTCTCACCGCAGGTCTGTGGAGCCAAAAATCAGGATTAGGAGCTCCACTCCTAATTTTGGCCACACCGGCAGCTTGCTGACCACCCGATGAGGACAAGCAGCAAAGGCAAGGTGGGCCAGCAGCAGTTAGGCTGGCCATAAATCAGACTGTGGTGTAAAAACCCAGCACCCACTTCCTACATTCTCCACGGCTTTTTGATGGAAACAGGCAACACCAGCCATTTTCATACCACAAATTACTTCCATGTTTTCTGTGAGTCCACCAGAGGGGAATTCCAGTGTCTGCTCACTCCCCAGTGCTGCCTCCTGCTCCTCTGGTTTCCATCTAAAAATGGAGATAATTATACTCGCCTCTCTCCGATATGTTTTTCCTACTGCAAATAAAAATGAGCAACATTCACTCAAAGGCTTCTGAGCTTCTGATGAGCGTGGTCTGAGCTTCCACTATGCAAAGGCATCCTTTCTCAGGGGGCATTAGCTCTGTACTTTGTAGCCAAGATGGCATTCATTAATTTAAGTCGTATAAAAAGAAAATATGTTTAAGAAAATAGTGTGGAATGAAACAGTACACTGAAAATTCTTCACAAATTTTATTATGAATAGTTTTTAAGTTAGTGGATAATTTTTTAATCTGATGTATCATGTTTAATATACTACTGAGCCAAATCCATAGATACCCCCAGGTTTTTACATTTCTTCCTCTGTTAGCATAACATACTGGGTCAACTGTGATTACTGTTTATTTTAACTTTGCAAAATTGATCCCAGCTTCATATTTTTGAGAAAGACTGGTCCATTTTGGTACATTTCCAGAGTAAATCCTGCCTGTTCTTTTAAAGTGGGACAGACTTTTGACACACCACCATTGTGACTGCGGAAGGCATTTCTGGCATGCGTAATGAGTGATTGACTTCCCTGCTTGTTTTCATAGTGATAAATATGTGGTACCATTAGGCAGGAAAACAAAGTATTCCCAAAAAATCTCTGCTAAGCACATTTTGGAGTTAATGGGGTAGTATACATACATCGTGCTCTCTTTCTGTGCTGAGGCATTTGATTCCGTGAAATTCACTCGCTCCCACATAATTTAAACCGCCAAAATGGAACGTTGTATTTTCCCTTTTCTGCACATGTAAAAAGAGCAGACAATCTTGCCAAGGTTAACTATACAATCTTGTTAGGCTTCTATAGATTTCATTAATGCCTCATAAAAGAGAATCAATAAAACTCCTTGCATGCTGATATAAAAAATGACCTTTCGATTTACTCTAAGATACAAAAAAAAGAGAAATGTAATCAATAGACATCATCGAAACTTCTCTGATGCGAGCTCCTGCAACGGGGAGTTCAGATTAAGAATTCTTCACAGAAGTTACGTGCCTGCTCTGAAGTCCTTCCTAAGGGACTGTTCCTGATCTTATCGGGAAACTCTAGTGGGACTACTCATTTTAGGCCATTACCTTGCAAAGCTGCGTATTAGAGGCGTGGGGCTAGTCACACACTGAAACACAGATGCTTGCAGAAGTGTCGTCACACTTCAAAGGTTAATAGGACCGCTCATGAGAGAAAGGATTTTCACAGAACTGTGCCTTTACTCCCATTTATGCTTTAAATTTTCCCTTGACATTTTACTTTGTGCATGAAACCCCACGATGCTTAAATGGACTTTTCTGGTTCCTTTTATATAATTTGCAGCTTAGCATACCCAGCAAGCACACCAAAACAACACCTATCTCAGCATCCCAACAGGAGAGTCACTGACAGCAAATGACTCTGCCCTGGCAGCAAGCATTAGCAGTCAAAACCAAGGGCCTGACCCATGGCCTTTTCACTGAGAATTTCCATCTAATTTGCTTCAAAATCCTCACTCAGACAGCTTGTGGGATCTCACTTTATATTGTCTTTGGGTTTTACAGTTCCTCTTGTGTTCAAAGGTAAGAAGGACCCTCTGGTATCTTTTTTAGTGGCTAGGTGGACCAATTCAGAAAACTGTTCTAAGCGCTCCCCTCCCACTGTGCAAGATTTCTCAGACGGATTAAGAACAGCCTCACATAAAAAACCACAAAACCAAAAAACAAACCAAAACAAGCAAGCATCATCATTAAGAGATAACCTGGTGGCAAAAGTAATTTTTTTGTTTTGTTTTTAAAGTACCTCTGTTATTTAATATGCCTCAGAGCCACAATACTATAGACAGTTCATATAGATAGTGACACATTTATTTAAAACAAACAAACCAACCCAAAACTTAAATTCATGTGACTTTCCTACTGGTTTTCAAGGAGTTCTTCCTGCTTGCCTCAGCTCATACCAAATCACCTTTCAGCCTGAACCGAGGATCCCAAGGTCTTTCCCAAAGCACCATTTGCCTATTGGACATTCCCACAGCACTTTTTTACGGGCACCTGCTGCTGGTAATTCCTGGCCTGTCTCCTAACCACTTCCCCTGCTTTACATCAGGGCCACATTCGGTCCGCTCGATCGCGAGCAAGTCCCAGTGAGACAGAGCCGCGTGGTCCCTCGCGGTCATTAGGCAGGACCAGTCCCCTTCGTGCATGCTGGCTTCCTAACCAAACTTTATCTTCTTTATCACCGTGTTCCCTTTCTTGCCTCAAGTAGCATCATGCACAGCATGTTTTGGTAACCTCTAAACAGACCGCCTGACTGCATTTCTGTCTGTCTTGTGGTTTCCAAGTGACTAGTAAATACATACTACTCTGCTCCCCAAAACATATTTCTTATGTAGCCAGAGGATCAAACCACTGCCTTTTCTCCAGCCTCAAATCCCACAGATAAATTTGTTCCCATCCCAAGTTTTCATGCAAGAGAAAAGAATGTTTAGTCTATACCTTGTGTTTATAAACATGTATTTTGGGGGAAAGAGGATGCTTTAACTTCTTTATATAGTGCAGTATTTGTCTTACCACCCAGGGAAATAAAAATAAATATTGTACTGTACTCAAAACTCTTAATTCTCCAAAGAAATGTATTTTTTTCCACTGTTACTAATTAATATTTGAAACCATTAATTCTAACAGATCAATTTTTATATGTTTTCATTTTCCATTGCCTACTTTGAGAGAAGACAATGAGGACAATCAAGATTTATTTTTGTTTTTGTAAATATCCTCTAAGATGATCAAAAGCGACCGCTCGTTGCTGTAGCTAGAAAGACAGCCTGGATGGTACAGAGGCCTGCTGAGAAAAGTTCATCTCAGGTTTTGATCAGAAGTCGGCTGATGTTCTGAGAACAAACAGCTGCAGAGAGTGGGGGCAATGTGAACATACAGCCTTTTCAGTTTAATTACTAAATCTTTGCAGAAGCTTTGCATCAGTGGGGTGGTGGGTGGCTGCAAAACCTTCTAAGGAAAATGTTCTTTTTAAAAAAATATAAAGCCCAAAACAACTTGTAGTCGTAAACCAGCATTTTACCCAGTAATTGCCATTTCAGATGCCTACCTTTTCTTTAAGCTCTTTTAAGTAGAACAAGATCTTGTAAAGATACAAATATTTTCTTCCTCATTTTATCAGCAAAGAATCTCCTTGTTAATACCAGGATCGCTCTGCGATGTACTTTGCAGTGTCTGCTCCTTTTTTTCCCAGTTTTTAAAAAAGTGTTCTTAGAGTCACGGAAATTTTTTCCTGTCCAAACAGATGAGAGAGAAATCTCTCCACCATGAATAGAGTCTTACAGAAATCCTAGCTCTTAACAACCCTCAGCTGGTGGAGAACTGCAGCACTCACTGAACCCGGGGAACCTGTGTTGGTTTACACAAAATGAGAGGCTCAGCTGCAAACACATCTTGTGAAGGGCGGTTCTTCTACTTAGAAAGTTCACCTATCTGAGCATAATCAAAAGTTTCAAAACCTAGGCCTGTGGGTTGAAAATTTATTAGGAACAGATGGGGCTAAGTGGCATACACAATTTACCTGTGCACCTAAATACAGTTATATATATTTATAAGCATAAAGAAACCAGCTGGTATCCATTTCCTCGCTAATCAAAACACCTTTGGCCTTCTTGAATTCCAGACCTACGCTGCTGCAACTACTTGATTTTCATACACACAAGTCATACTTGGTGGCCCTCAAGTCGTGAACACTTGGTATTGCACAAGTTCTCGTTAATAATTTTTGCTCCTGTAGGAAGACTCATGCTGCCAATTAGATAGTGGTTGAAGTCTAAAGGTCAAATCACCTACTATTAAACAATCCAGCATCTGATAAACAACCCAGAGCACAAGTCAGAAGAACTGAATTGTGAAGCTAGGGCTATTGTCAGGTAAGCTCTTTACCCTTGCACATAAGTGCATCTTCCCAAATAATATTTCATGGTCAGTAAGACATCTCCTTGGCAAGAGACTTGCACGAGCCTTTAAGCTGGGTTTGTGGGAAGGAAACACGTAGGCTTACATAAGCTATTTCAGTCCAGAAATTCCTTGTGGTTAGGTAATTATATATACTAATAACTTCCCCATGACAGTGTCTGGATGCAGCCTGCACATACACATAAGGCAATTTAATACTGTTCATGCACTGCAGTGTTCTCAAGCAATGACTCAATGCAAGTTCTCATACTACGATGCAAGTTTTCATACTACTTCAATGCAAATACTCATACTACAGCAAACAAAGAGTTGATTTTGGAAAGCTGAAGTCCCAAAGTACTGCATTCAGGAACCGCTGTAATCTCCCTACAGCCACCACCCGCTCTATATTTTACAGTTACACCTTTGAAAATCAGAGCTATGTATTCTTAGGTGCCCATAAGATGTTGATAGGGAGACTTGATACCGACCACAAGATGATGACAACACATTATTACACTGATCAAAATATATTGATGTATCTTAAAATACTGACCATCTAAAAACAAGGCAAAGTCAGATGAAATCAGATCATTAAAGACCCTTTAAGGGCTGCCTTAAGCAAATCCTTCTCTGCTACATTTATTTTCTAATATGCACAAGTGATAATAGATAGGCTAGTATTTGTATTTATTTTCAGAAGCCATTTCAGAAAACAGGTGACAGAACAGTTCTTACATTGCATTGCGAGTAAGAGTTATTTTGCTTAACCAAACTAAACTTCAGAGCTGACAAAAGGTAATCAGGAGTGTTTTGAGATTAATTTTGACCTTACAGACCACGTGGCAAATACAGTTCCCTGCTAATGCGCTTTAATGGAAGTGCTGAAGTCTATGGCTCAAAGCAAGGAACTTCAAGAGCAACCAGACTTACTTTTTCTTTTTTTTTCTTTTCTTTTGATGTACATAGAGGAGAAACAGAAAAAGCAGCAAAAAACCTAGAAAGTCCTCACATTTTGTTAGTCAAATAATGAGCTCTTTTCACAATTTGGGAGTCAGAAAGGCATCTGTATAAGCCCACTGAATTCCAAAATGCCTAGGCATCATAACAGCAGAAACCTTGGGAAAATCATACCAAGAAGTCAGACATATCACTGAGGCTGGACACAATCAGAATAGCCCAAAAGTTTTGCTTAGTACAGACATTTCCTTGCATAAATGACTGAATGTAATCATTTATTGTCCTTAACTAACTGAGGAAGATATTAATGGCAGCTTAGTGTGCCAGTTATGCCACAGATCTTCATCAGCCTCCTATAAAAAAAAAATTTGCTGAGTCACTTAAACTGCTTTCCCCTTGCTCCAATGTGGGCCCTTTCCATGGGCTGCAGTCCCTCAGGATAAACCTGCTCCAGCCTGGGCTCTCCAGGGGCTGCCAGGGGATCTCATCCAGTACCTGGAGCACCTCCTCATCTTCCTCTGCCTCACAGGGGCCACCCCTGCAGAATCCCCTGCCAATGCCTGGGCACCTGCACCCACTGCAGGGGAGCAGCAGAGACACTCTGCAGTTTCCTTCTGTCCTGTGCCCAGGGGCCTCTCTACACACCTCAGGGACACATCTGCAGGCTTTGTTCATTCCCTCCAGAACAAATAAACCAAACCAAACCTTCTCCTACATTTCCCAATGTTATGACCTACCTGATAACAATTTTTAGTTGTGCCTTTTATTTTGGGGGGTGGGGTCCCAAGCTTGAGAGGCTCACTGATCAGAGGAAGACAGCATTCATGAAGGAGCCTCACAGTTTTGGAGACTAATAATTTCTTTAGAGCGTGCAACAGCCAAAATATTTGAAAATTTATGTCAACTTCAGTGAAGGAACCCAACAGCAGAACAAGGGTGACAAAATCCGCACAGGGAACACTCTTCAAATTTGTCTTTCAAAGCAGCACTTTGTTTACTTTATTTCTTATTTTAGAGGTCAAAGAACATTCCAAGGAAACAAAAACTGCAAAATGTTTTGTTTTACACAACTGTTTTTCAAGGTCTTTGTTTGGGGCAGGGGAAAATGACTTGAGGGATGATTATAAATCTTTTCCCAAGATTTCAAGGCCTTCTGCTGAACTGGACAAGCTACACGCACAGTCCTCACTCATGAGGACGGCTTAGTAGCCTCATGCAACCTCAAATATTCTGCAGTAGACAGACTATTTGTCTCCTTTTCCTCTTTCTATTTAAACAGAGGCTCAAAGCCTGCCCAGAAAGAAGGGGCCCATCACATAACACAGGGTTGTAGGTCCCCAAGGACTCCACTACAAACCTGGCTCCTGGTCACCTTTGGTTTTCACAGCCCTTTGGGTGCCTGAATTAGCTGCATAACCAGCTGCTTCTAACAGTTTTACGCACACATTTCAGGCTTCACATACAATATATGGACATCCAGACAGATAAAAATAGCAAACCTTTGAGAAAGACAACGAGTATTGGCACTGCAATGCCTTTTCCAATGAAAAACATTCACGGCTGTATTAGGGCAATTGTCCGGCGCCAATGTGAATGGCGTCATTTTGATAGCTCCAGCATAATTCAATTACATAATTCTCTCAGCTCATGAACGCGTATATATTTGCTTTTTTATAATCCAATACAATAATGACTTTTTTAAATAACTTTCAGGCAAAGTAGTGCAAGAGATTAGGAAAGAACATACGGGAAAAGTCACTTTTGACCTATGTTTTATCCTTAAAACCCAAAAGTGGATTCAGTATTAAAATCAAAGCACTCCAAGTATATTGTAAAACATTTACAGCTGTTATTACTGCCTGATTTACGTGTGCTAGAGACCAGATTATTCAGACTAGTTTCACAAGCAATATGTTAGTAAACAGGATTTTGTTTGGTAATTATATTAAACATGTCCATATAAGCTTGGAATTAATTACAAACGGTATTTTACTGTACTTGATAAATGCACTAAGCAGCACGAACTAATGATGGCAAAAAGGTCTCCTCTCATTTTCAATAAAGCTTTTTCCATGTGAAAATCTGTCAGCATGAAAAAGTTACTGCTTGTAATTAAAACCAGGCTTTAGTTCAGTAAAATGTTTACATGTTGTGTTCCAGAAGGGGAAAAAAAAATGCAATTAAATTATTCTCCTTAAACCCTATGGTTCACAAACACACGATCAGCTCTGGGCACGCTACTGATGACAACTCCTCCAGTTTGGGAGGACAAAAAAAAAAATCAAGTTCAGCCTCATGACACATCTGAGAGCTTTCCACCGCTAACGCAGTTTGTTGAGAGCTTACGCGAGCCCTCCAGATGAGTTCGCAGGATTTCTGCAGTGGGTGTGCCCACCCGCGTCAGGCATTTAAGCTCTGCTCCTGTCAGTACTTGTACGAGGTTTCACTAATGGACCGATAACAGCGAACAGGAGGCGGAGGAGGTTACAGTAATACTTCACCATACTTGGGAGCACGTCAGTAAGCGACTAATTGCCCCTCTGTTTCCGCTCTCACATTAACTTACTAAGCGACCCTTCGCCTGCCTCCACAATGGCTTTATAGCACAAGTTCTATTTTCAAAGCAGACTTCAAAGTGACTTCTCAGCATTAGACCCATTGCCAAACCAGGTGCTAAACTGTGCTTCTGTGGGTCCCACGACCACACTGCTAGGACCTCAGCCTGCTGGTTGCTTTTGAAGATATCAAGCTCACCACCTGTCATGCTTCTCTTTTCCAAGCATACTTCTCAGCGCCCTTTCTGATACACAGAGAAGGGTAGATGCTATTTGCTGCACCCATGGTTAACTAGAACTTAAGGCCACAGGCACACAAACACTATATTGACAAGTTTAAATGTTTTCACGCTGCTGGAATGAGACATATTTCCTAAACAGCCAGCAAATAATTTTAGGTTTTTTTCACCCCATGGCAAGCCAGTGCTCCAAATTACAAAGCATCTTACTGACTTCAGTAGAAACTTTTCTCGAACAAGGTCTTAATGTATTTGACGATAAAGAACCAAGCAGATAAGCAGCTCTGTGCTTACCCTGTGTTACAGGAGCCTGTACGCTAGATTTGCTAACCTAGCTTTAATTCAGAAATCTGACACACTCTGCTTCTCTTGTAACCATTTTTGTTTCTTGTTAATGCAACCAGATGGTAACTTCAGTTTGATTACAATTCTCCCTACTTTAATGCGAACTCTTCATCTTACTGCTATCAGATGACATTTGCTTTCCTTAATGTACATAGTTTTAGAAAAATTACAGAAGTGCTATTGCTGTGTTACACGAAAAATTCCAGTGCACATTTAGCTGACATAGCATCAGTTGCTGTTTAAACTGGGCTTAGCTAATGGGCTTTTAATGTCAGTGGGGTTACGTGCAGTTACTGGCTATTAGTGGGAATGGGCCCTTTCGATAAAAATCACTTTTCCTCAAGTGTGTTGTTTGAACATTCCTTCCTCTGATTTAGTGACTGTCACCAAATACAAAACAAATGCAAGGACGCTGGAATCTACTGTTATCTTTAAAACCAACTTAACCTCAGCCCGGCCTCCACAAGTGAAATATGTGTTCTGCACTGGTACTAGGGGATGTAAAACTTTAAAGAACGAATTTTCCTTGTCTTGTTCCAGTGAGTAAAACCCCAAGCAATCCAGTGAAACTAATCGGACAGAAAGCAAAATTTGATCGAGGTACTGCCATCAATTCATTTCCCTGAGAGAAAGGATCTTTGCAATGAAACCAAGTACTCATGAAATAAGCTCATCAGTAAAACACAGCAGATGAATAGCCCACGCAATGTCGCTTTGTCATTTAAATTTAGTTTTCTTTGCAAATGTTTCTTATAAATGCAAATTTAAGACTTTCCTCTAGAGACTACAAAATGATAGAAATGTTTATAAAGCAAGTAAGTAAATTAGGACTTAAAAAAAAAAAAGAGATTTGGAAGGTTTTATCTAATAGCTGTGTTTACTACAATGAATTAATATATAACATTTAGAACAAAAAGAAAAAAGAAAAAATCTATACAGAAATAGTGCAGGACAAGCAAAGGACAAAAGCTAGGAGGAGCTCAACAATTTTGCTTTTTCCAGTGCTTGTGAAAAGCATAAGGCACTTCTCATTCTACTGACTAAACCAGGATAATAAGTGCTTTTGTTACCAGCTACCAGGCTGCACGTCTAACTCAACCCTCCAAAGGCCATGCTTTTAGTTAGTAGAGGTCTTCAGTTCAAAAACAACTGATTGCTGAGGCAGGAAATTGCCACACATTTGTGTGTAATAGATATTTATATGGATATCTGCCTACAGTTGGTGACATTTGGCTGTCAGTGTTCTTATCTGAAATAACGTGACAAAACCCTAGAGGAAAAAAAAACATCTATCCGGAAAAAACTCGCCAACATGTTTCCAGGTGAGACACTGGTTTAATTTCTCTACAGGAAAGAGCCACAACGCTGCATGTAAAGAAATGTAAAGCCTCAAACTTACTCAAATTATTGAGCTTAGAAATATAACCCAGCATAAAAGGTGAGATGAAGGTCCTTCTATCCTAGGTCTCACTTTACTGTGTCACCATACTTTTAACACAGAACCAGATCAGCTTCTGACGTGTGCTGGCTTTGAAATTAATGGAGCTATATTTGGTGGCGGTCACAACCTGGCCTTGCACAGTGTAAATCTCTCCTTGGTATAAGCAGTAGGGATTTGAAAAACCAAAAGGAAACTGACAGCTCCCAGTACTGAACTGTCTAGCTACAAACTTCCCAGTTACTTAGGAACTTCCTGTTTGCTACAGCACAGCTATTTTACCTGGGAGGTAAAAGGAAAGAGAAGGAAATCCAGCACTAACATTCTTGCTACCAGAGATCTGCTGCATAGGAAGATCGCCGCATTTTATTTAAGCAAGAGACCAAAAAAAGTTACCCTCACCTCCAGAAACTGGTGAGGAAGCAGAAAGAAAGTCCCTAACACTACGTTTGCAATGTCTGCATGAAAGGAATCTGTAACAGGCATGATGACTTGCCAAAAACTAGTGCAGCTTTGGGGCCAAAGAGCTTAGAGCAAGGAATACTAGTATTTCATGAGACAATTCTGCAAGGTTTTCAGTGAACAACACCAGTACAAGGGCACGTTCTTCCCAATTTAATGACAGCCCCGTTTCTTAACCAGACAGATCTAGTTTCCGCAATCAACTCTGATTTTCACATCTGAAGTGACCGAGTTTAACAGGGGAAACTTTAACTCCCCCTAGCTGAAAGCACCGCTGAGTTTTGTCCTAATCCTAAAATAAAGGCTTGAGCAGCAGAGGTTTCTCTACAGTCTCACCTGACTACAGACAACCTGAAATCTCAGTCTGGACACCTCACTGTCACCCTCAGCTATTCACTGCTACTCATGGCTACTCACCTTTTGGACATGTAGAGCAGCAGAGTAACCAGGCAGACAGATGAAGTTGCTGCTATTGTAGGGAAAGGTGAGAGAAATACATCTGTGCTAACTCCGTGAGCAACTGGCAAAACTTGGAGATACATTAATGAAAGAGAAAATTAATTCAGACTAAGGCAGTGTGCATGTCTGTACTTTGAATTACTCCCAGCAATTACCTGCGCTGCAGTCAGTGTAGGTAAATCCAATGCACAGGAGAACAGAATTAGTCTCGCTTGCTGTTCCGTCCCACTTCTTATTCCTTGATTTCGGTATGACTGAACTGCAATTAACCTCATTCAGCAAGACCATATTGTTATTTTTGCTCACTACATAAACTTTCCAGTATAAACACATATGTTGGGACTGGATAAGAAAAGCGATGTATTTAAACAATAAACAAACACACCATATCATAAGAGTGCAGCAATTCATGTTCCAGACATTGTTTTAGCAAATGTATGGTTGGACTATAGCTCTCCAAGAAGCTCTGAATTACTAATAATCCTGTGGTGATCACTTTTCACTGCCTGACACGAAATGCACTAAATTCAAGCTAAGAAACGCCTGGGGAACAACTATCAGTTCAATCAAGTTTCCAAAACGGCTGCAATAGAGTCAACCCCTTTTGACAGATCATTCAAGGCTTACTTGCACCTTGCCTTGTATCTAGCTGATGAAATTCAAGATTTCTCAAACAATCGCATCCAGCGCTCAGGGGACCAAGAAAAACGCAAGCTTTCCTTTTTCTCAAAGGATACACCGTTAATCCACAGAGCTTAACATTTCAACCTCTCACTCAATATGAGACTAAGAAATAAAGCTACTTTACTTCTTGAAAATAACTAAAAAGGGATTGGCAGGAGCTACCTAACAAGAAAACGCTCAGCTGTTGCCAGGCCAGTAAACCCTATCCGAGCTCCTTAGCGTTACTGTTGATAATGTTACCTCAACAAGAGAAAAAAAAAAAAAGATACTGATTTAATTGCCTAGGCAACCTCATAGCTTTTATGACTCGTAAGGCAACGGGGTCCTTTGGAGCGCAAGTCGTTCATTCAGATGAATGAAGTACAGTTGAATAAGATAGTCCTGAATTGCAGATTAAACCCAAATGAAACAAAGCAACCCAAGGCAGTGATCCTTATTCCATTACAACAGTGCTGCAGTCATCCACTGGATCTGCTCTTCCTCCTTCTAAATTTGGGATAACGCTGTGGATTTCACTGGGTAAAGCAAATCCTCCCAAACCGCCTGCCACCATAAAGCCAGAGCTTCCGGGAAGCATCCCTGTTTCTGAGCAACAGCACATGGGTTTGCCCGTCGTCTTTTATACACATTTCTAGATACCAGCAGATATAAAGAAACCATTTGTGACACCCAACAAATTTGACACAGAAGGCACCTGAGAGCCTTCAATGTAGCACTCCCCCTGCAGCATCCATCTTTGGGATCGTCAGGTAAGAAGGAGGATGGACTGGAGCACCAGAGTCTTGGACACTCAGAAGCCTTGAGTTCACATTTTGGCTTCCCTACACATTTGCTCTGCACCCTTAGGTAATTCCCCCTACATCTCTCCACCAAATAGAGATAAATATAGCTGTCCTTCCAATCCAGCAAGATGGATTAAAGATTAAATAGCTAACGCAATGTGACAAATAAGAATCTCCCATTGCCTCTTGCAACACAAACATGCAGCAAAGCTATGCTAAAGATGCAACTGCAGATGCCCCCCACGAGAGGTGTCACCAACAGACACGAGCACGCACAGCTTTTTGGCTGCCTCTTCCTGACCTGCCTGTGCGGGACTCGTAGCGAAGGAAAGCGAGAATGTGAGGGGGTGCTGATGCACTGCGGGATCGCATACTGACACAGGGGACATCCCTGCCTTGATGGGTTATTGCACAGTCATGCGAGCTAGAGCAGCGCTGCTTGTGTTTGGGGAATAGCAAAGGTACTCACTTAAATCCAGCGTTGCCTGCCCTTCCCTGGCAGCGTTAAGGGCATCCTCTGGCACCACTGAGAATCTGGGTGTCTATCTCAATCTATGTCACAGACAAATCAGTGTGATTTAAAAAAAAAGAAAAATAAAAGAAGATAATGAGACCTAGAAAGTGCTGTGAATATATGCCTTAACCAGTGGTTAACTAGGACTGTACATCAAGTTTAACAGTGAGGTTTTTCACCAGGCTGGTTGAAATATATGGAAAAATATAAATGGAAATGAAAACTGCAGTTGTCAGAAGACTTTACAATGTTTAACGTTTTCATTTTCAGTGGACACCTCACAGATTTTCAGAGAGCATAAGTAGAATGACTTTGGCCAGAGAGGTAAATATTTGGGGCTTCACTGACCTTTTCACTAAAATAACTGAATATTTTCTGGTTTTGACTGAGGTTTCTTGGGGTTTTTTTCCAACCTCCCCCCAGCAAATAAACAAAAGGACTCTTTTTTTGTTCATTGGTTTCCACTGAAATTTTCCATGTTGATAAAAAGGATCTTTTTAAGCAAAACTATTTTTGCATGAAGCTTTTCTTCCCCGGCCCAAACTTTTAGATAATAATATGCCAGGCTATAAAGGGACTCCCCAGATCCCAGAGTTTGATAAATTAGGAGGAAATCCCATGTTTCCTGCTTAATGTACATGTGATTTGGGATGGAGTTATAAAAGCAAACAGGAAGCTTTTCTAGTGATGACTACCTAGGGGGAAAGCTGTATACGAACATCTCTGAGGTTACTGGAAGCTGGGAAAACCTCCGGCAGCTCTTGCCCGCCGCTCTGACTCGCTGCGCCTTACTTGTGCGTGTTGTTTGTTACAAGCAGAGCCGGCCTCAAGGAAAGCACCTGGAAAACAACTAGAGCACGGAGCTTTCTTTTACCTTCTCCAGCTAGCATGCGTGCCCACGGCTCACAGTCAGTTTTATGCCACATCCTTACTCGAGAGAGGCAAATCTAAACACAAAAACCACAACCGATGCTCTGCAAAATATTTAAGCAGATCTATCACAAAAACAATGACTACTAAATAAATCCTCTCCCCTCACACCGCTGGAGTTTGGGGTCAGCGTATCTGCAGATGATTGCATTAAATCAAACACAAGGAAACAAAGCACATGCAAAAATAAGGGGAATTTTGTTGTTCCTGTTTGTTCGACAAGCTGCTTCATAACCATTTCCTTTTTAGCGTAATTTCAAATGCTTGCTTAGAAATGATGCAAATTAAGTCTTTCTTTGGATACAGTTTGCCTCCCAGAAGACTTAATACCATTTCCTTCAGATCGCCTCTTGGATAATGTTATGACAGAAAGCTCCAGGGGCTCCTGCTCCTGAGATTGGGCTCTACCGAGCACACTCAATAAATCACTTAAACCACCACCATCCCTTCAGTCCTTGGACGCAGTTAGCACTGAACTGTGCCTCCGCACAACATTATTCTGCCACTGTGTTGACGGAGGTTGTAGCCAACTGGAAAACCACTGCTCGTCTCTTACCCCTCGCTTTCAATCCTTGACTTAGGCTTCAAAAGCTCGTGCTGTTTTATACCTCCAAGTCGAATGTGAAAGCAAAGATGGCTAATGAAAGTGACAGGCGATGTAATTACTGCTTTATTGGCACGGATGCCAAGATTGCTGCCTGCTAGACTTGAATACCTCCACTGGGTGGCTAACAAGACGTGCACTTCACAAACGAGCACAACCCTCTCCCCACTCGGACGGGAGGAAAGAGAGAATGGGGAAGGGAATGCCATTTTTTCCTATAGCAACATATAGACAGTTATATGAAACATATTGCATAGGCTGAGCACCCATGACTAAATTAACTTTTATTTCAAAGATAGCCTCCAGTGACGTGTTTTCAGTGACAAACCAGTGATCTGAACATTTCAGATTCACATTAAGTCAAATCCTCTGACTAAATCTCAGCAAACTGTTCGTTACTTCGAGCAACACAAATCTACCCAGGAATTCCCCCTTACAACAGCAATTAAAACATTTTCCTGATAAGCTGCAAAAGCAACTTCTGTGCCTTTTTCCAGAAAAAGTAACCAGAACTGAGCCCTCAAAAGTTCAATGATTTGAAACCCAGACAGACACCAGAAAGAAACAACCATAGCCATATGCTATAGAACGGGTTACTCCAAACAAGATTAATCAGCTGGTAGCACAGAATAAACGTAGCTTCACTTTTCAAAGTACAGCCCTCCTTCGTATTTTACATGTACACAAACCTCTGGTCGCATACTGTACGGAATACTCAAATTTTGTCCGAGTCAGCCTGGGCTCCTCTCACCCTCCATGGGAAATGATGTTGCTTTGCATCCTATTCAACTGAAGTGGACAGACTGCGCTTCAAAACATCACTCTTCAACTCGTATAGGAGTCAAGATATTTACTTGAAAACATCTAATAGATATAATCCACATTTTCTCCTCCCTTGCTGCACAGACCAGCTATGGAACTGATTTGCCTGGCCTTGGCGCAAAGTTGTATTCCTGTTTTCAGACATACTGTATTTGGAAAATTAAATTAGGAAAATCTTTTTAATATGGTTAATGCCATTTCCTGTTTCTGACTTTGGATGTCACACACAAAGCTAGTCCCAAAATATAGTGAATAATCAGAGTTTGAGACCATTACCAAAGAAAAAAAGTGAAAAAAAAAAAAAGTTGTGTGATGAATGATCCACAAAATGATTAAATGTAAATACACACAGCAGCTGTAGAAATCTTCAGATATACTCAGGCATTCTTACTGTACAGAGGAATAAATGACACTGACAGTAATGCTGAAAAGCCATCAGAAGGGGGCTGTATTTGATGTATATACTTATTTTTTTCTTCCCCATTACTGTTGCAACTGGCTGCTAGAGACTGGAGCCAGAGGCAGAGGAGCCCAGATTCCAGCTCCCGTGTTCCCGGGGAGGAATCCCTCCTCCACAGACAGATCCATCCGCTTCATTTAATCCTGCCTAACTAGCACCTCAGTCAGCGAAGGAAACACGCTGGCTGCTTTGCTTTCAGCAAAGCCTGCTGCAGTACTGAAATACATCTCAGTATGGGCTACCACATCTAGCCCAGACTCGTCCACAGCACTGAAATCTGCCAGAGCACATTGCTTTAAAACAATTTCATGTTCCAAGTGGGTTTATTCACAACAAAATACTACTTGGCCCTCGCTTTACTAATATAACTACTATTACATCCGCATGATCATATACAAGTTGCCCACTGATGCATCAACATAATTAAGTCCTTCCCCCTCCTTTTTTCAAGGAGATACATATAAGTATTTAATTAAAAAGAAGTGCATCCCCAAAAGGTTAGTACATTCGCCTGTTATATTTCACTTTTTCCACACCAAGCGTTTTCAAACTGCTGCTGTTGCTAACACAGACTACGCTGGGGCAAGACAAATATCTGCACATATGGCTTTTTTACAGCTTTCTTTTTAAATTATCACTCTGATTTAATTAGGTTTGAGGGGTTAAGTATAAAAAAAAAGGACTCTTTTGTTGTAAAGGAACAACTGAAACAAAATTCATTAATATGCAGTCCCTTTAACTTTTCTATCCATCTCTTACGCTGTCATTATTAGCCCATAAAGCTGTCTGAACCATGCTTGTCAGTACAGATAGAGAGCCTGACCCTCCCTCTTGTCCCACTTACCCCCAAAAAAGGTGGGGGCCACTGTACAAGTTCTTCAAACATTTTTAATGCCCAAAAAGGGGGGGGGGGGGGGCATGTAGGAAAGCACAACAGCTGAAACTCAGCCTCCACTGAATAAAGAGCCAAAGGAAGAGTTGCTCGCAGGAGATGGCAGGGAAACGCCAGGCAGGGATAGCTGTTTGGGTCCAGGGGTGGTTGCTCTTTCTCTCTCAGTCTGGGATGTTTGAATTCTCATTTTGATGTAGCTTATCACAGAGGTATCATGAATGTAGCAAACGTCAGATCAGAGTTGATTTCTGGCTTGATAATCGCTCTGGCCCCATTCACCCCACTTTGAGAATTAAAGCCTGTCTCTATCATCATTACCATTTCCTGTTCTCTCCTGATAACAGCAGAAAAATATTTAGCTTCAGATAAGAAGATAAGCAATGTTAACAAAACAAAAAGTGTATTTAGGTCTGCCGAGAAGCTCACGGGAGGATGCTAAGATGCAGTGATATGAATCCCTCTGCCAGGGAGTGTGGGGGTTGGTCCACCAACTACTCAATAAATTTCTTTTCCACAGGGCAATGGAAAAGCAGAAGGCAGAAGCTCCAGCAATACTCACAGCCTCCTTGGCCTGCTTCAGAAGATTGAGATGGTTGGGGAATGGAGAAGAGAAGCAAAACAAGAAACAGTACTAGCAGCAAGCACTGGGGAAAAAACAAAAGTACGCGTCCTCTTTCCCTTCCCCTCCGCCTCTTTCTAAATCATAACTATGTGCTTGCTGCATGAAGACATCACTAAGTTTTTTCTCCTCTCCAAGGTATCACAAAGGAATACTGATTTTATTTTTTTTTTTGCACAATTAAAACCAAGTCAGCTGGCTCCAGACCCAGTGAAAATCAGAAGACTGAGACCAGTTTGGAGTGTAACTTCCACATGTCCTATTTCTATTGCTCTCAAAGGAATGCCACTGATAAGGCTAGAGGGGTGCTCCTGTTTCAAAGGAGACAGACTGAATGGAGGATGATTTTGGAAAAAGAGGTTGGGTAAGAATCGTTTCAGTATTCATGCATTTTTGGAAATGTATAAATAAAACAGGAGGAAAACTTTGTCCAGTGTTATATGATGAGAAAACTTCCTGAAGAGGGCATAGTTAAACTGTTGATTCATTGCCTTGCTGAAGCACCACATACACGTACATGAAGATCACCACGGCAAACACCAATCAGAAAATCCCTCAGCTCTGGGAAAGACACCAAAACCAGGTCTGCACCCAAAT
The DNA here is from genome assembly GCA_013399095.1 of Psophia crepitans. NCBI lineage: Eukaryota > Metazoa > Chordata > Aves > Gruiformes > Psophiidae > Psophia > Psophia crepitans. Next base: position 743,718 of record VWZZ01004465.1, on the reverse strand, counting down.
TCTGTGCCTGGTCCTAACAAATGGGAAATAAAAATAAAAGCGTACATGGTAAAACAAGTCCAAGATGAATGACTATATCCCAGCTGCATTCCCTGGATTTCCCACTCTGTTATGAAAGTTTATCACACGCCACGTAACGGGAAGCGTTGCTGAAGAGCTCTCCGTCCCTTTCTGGGCAGGTGATCACACCTGCGTCCGGTGACAGGTCCCACACACGTGTGGTGAGGGCCTGGCTCCTCTCCCCTCGTGGCATTTCTGTCCCACAGCGTTGCGTTATGGAGCGTACGCATGGAAAGGAGAAGCCATCTGAAAGCGTGAGGCACGCCCTGTGGCACTGAGATGCGCTCTCTGAAACAGCCGAACGCAGGGGGTCCTCTCTTCCCCGCTCAGGCCATCTGTCACACGAATTACCCGTGTCCTGCCAGCAGAGCGGGCAGGCTCCTTTCTGCTCCAGGTCCAACTGAGAGGATCCTTCCCCATCAACGCAGGCTGATATATACCCACTGACATCTAGATCTGCACGCACCTGGTACTATTAAAACCTTTAAATATGTAACATCAAACCTGTCCCATCTCAAACGTGAAACTGACCACTGAACGGAAACGATGGTATGTGAGACACAGAAGAAACGTGACACGATGCACAAGGGATTTCTGTAGTCTTGTTCTCTGCTACTCCCTTTTCACAACCAGGCTTCTGATCTTCCTGCGAGATAAACGCCCGCTATGGGCGAGCGGACGTGACTCTGAGGATGGAGTAACTATCAGTGGGAAACGGATTAGCACCGTTACATGTACAGACATGATGTACAGCACATGCAGCCCACCGGCAGCAAGCCTACGGCTCCTGAAAGCCTGTGAGGAGCACTGGGAGTCAGAGCAACCAGCACGACCCTCCTGTCAGGAAGGCCACAGAGGAGTGTGCTTTGTAAGGGCTGGGGGAGAGCACAGGGTCAGATCTGTGCAGCCGTCTCAAGTGCCTCTCCACAGAGAGGATGGGGGAAAAATCAAGTGTTCTCCCACTTGCATTATGCTAGCAACTCCAAACCAGAGCTTCAGTCCATACTATTATTTCTTGGTGGCATATATGTGGGGAAAAAAAACAACACAAAAACCCACAACCCACACACCAAAAAACAAAATCAAAACCTCTCCTAAAATTCATTTTCTCTTGTTAACCATATAACCAGGCTTTCTAAGTGCATTAATGAACTCATACATCCTTGTTATGCACAGCTCTGCCCACATGCAGCAGCAACCCTCTCCTCTCTCCAGTGCTGAGGAGGTTGTAGAAAACTATTTCCCAGCAAAAGCCACCCATTTCCACTTTAGGTCTAACTCCTGGGAAGAGAGGAGAAAAGCACCGAGAAAGTTTATCCGGCATCAGTTCGCAGGAGGAAAAGCCTCCTGCTGTGGCTGTCTGCGGGGCGGGTGACACACAGAGCCAGGGCTCTTTGTGATGCTCTCAAGACACGGCTAAACACGCACTGAGAAGCAAGACGTTTTCACTCGGAAAGGGGAATTTATACACGGGCTACAGGGAAAACAGATCCAGATGTACTCCAGAACCCCGACGAGGGAGGGGAAAAAGAAACACGCATAAACACAGAAAGTGGGTAACTCCCTTCGGGTGTATCATGTTTTAGGCACGAAAAGGAGGGTGTGGGGGGGGAACGGGGGGCTCCCGAATGACCGCCGCCCGCAGAGCCCCCGGGTACGGCAGTGCCGCCGCAGAGGGACACCGGCCGCGCACCTGCCTTTCCCACGCACCTTGCCAGCCCTCCCGGGCGCACCGGCGCCGCTCCCCCGCCGGCCGGAGGGCTGCCGGCGGGGCTCCTGCAGCCCAAATGCCCCCCCACACACACACCGGCCTCGGGGACCCGCTTGAGGACGGAGCGCGGGGAAACGCCTGTCCCGGCCAGGCTCAGCAACGACTGACCCGACCCGGCGGGGCGACCGGAGCCCCCCGACCCCGGCGGGAGCTATGCATGCAGGGGAATGCGCTGCTTGCACACACACAGGCGAAAAAAAAATAATCCAGCCATAAACCTGCATTTTCAGCCCGCACCGGAGGATACCCCGGCCTCTTCCACCCACCCCCGCCT